>JAEQML010060016.1:0-27793 GCA_016904865.1 Pissodes strobi | reverse complement strand
GTACATAAAACGCACACCACTCCTGCTGAACTAACCATTTTGCATCTAAACGTCAGAAGTATAAACAATAAAACTTTGCCTTTATCTGTTACATTGTCAGACATAAATCCAGATATTTTCCTAGTCTCTGAACATTGGATGCAAAATGCCGATGTAAGTAAAGTTCATTTTCATGGTTTTAATTTTATATCTCACTTTTCAAGAATCATTGCTAGGGGGGGTGGCACTGCTATTTTTGTGAACAGCTTAATGGCAGCAAATAGCATAAATACAAAAACTTTACCAATAGAAAAAGAGTGTGAATTTTGTATCACTAAAATTAAACATTGTGATATATTTTATATAGCTGTCAGTTTGTGCAGATCACCAAGCGGTAATCTTGATCTCTTTTTTTCTGTGTTGTCTGAGTTGTTGGATGAGATTTATAGTACGACTGCATTTTTTATCATTGGGGGTGATTTTAACATAAATTTCGCTACACCTAACATTAATGCTGACCGCCTCTCAAATCTAATGTCCGGCTATGGGATGTTGTCAATTGTTTCTGGTACAACAAGGCCTGGTTCTGGGTCAGATACACAAATAGATAATATCTTTACAAATATCTATAGTGAGGACACTCTGTTTCAGCCTTATATTACAGACTTGTCTGATCATTATGGACAGATACTCAAAATTCCACTTAAAAAAACAGCACCTACGAAGTTCCTACAAAAACGGTTTTTTGTGGAGGCAAATAAAATGCAGTTTAAATTATACTTGCAGAATGAGTCCATGAAAAGTATCTGGCTTTTGAGCGGATAATTTTGTATTATTTTAATCTCTCTTTTCCAATTTGTGGCAGCAGGGTGAAGGCGGATGACTGGGTAAATAGAGACATTAAAAGGTATTCAAGTTTTATAAAGGATTTATAATAATATGTAAATTTGAAAATATCAGGATCCCAAGCCGACTTAGAGAAATACAAGACTGAAAGGAAATATTACAGGAAATATATATCTGATCACAAAAAGAGTATAAATGATAATAGGATAATAACTTCAAAAAAACAAGAACAAAACAATGTGGAATATTTTTAACAAAGAAACTAATAAAAAAAACTTCTCTGCAGGACATTACAATAAAATCACAGGATGAAAATCTCTTGGAAGATATCGCTAACACATTTCTGAAGCAATTTACCTTACCACTATCAACTTATTCTGTTCCTGATTATCGCTCAAATAATGGTTTCCCCACAATATTTCTAAAACCTGTGGAGGAGAATGAAATCTGTAAGATTAATTTAAACTTGCCGAACAAATATTCAGCGGGACCAGACGAACTGCCTGTAACTGTTTTGGGGTCTGTGGCTGAACCTGTCTGCACTCCTCTATGCCATACAATTATTAATGAAAGTTTTGTATCTGGTATCTTTCCCAGTAGACTAAAAAGAGCGAAAGTTACTCCCACCCTACAAAAAGGGTAATAGGCAGGATTGTATGAACTATAGGCCAATATCTTTGTTACCATCTGTGTCAAAGGTTTTTGAGAAGGTATTTTATATCCGGTTAATAAATTTTCTAAATAAGCATAATATATTAAACAAACATCAATTTGGGTTCAGACAATCAAGTTCCACAGAGCATGCAATATTTACCACCTTATAATATATCTTCGATAATGTTGACAAAAATCTGCAGGTGACTGGACTATATTTTGACTTGTCAAAGGCCTTTGACACACTAAATCACCAACGCCTAATTAATAAGAGTCAGAGCTATGGTCTACGTGGTGTTTGTGGCGCCCTGTTGGAGTCATACCTACGGGACAGAACACAGATGGTATCAATATCAAACAAAGGTAAATCATACTTTTCACAAGACACTGATTTATTACAGGGAGTGCCTCAGGGATCCATACTTGGGCCTCTGCATTTTCTTTTGTATGTTAATGACTTACAGATAGGGTCTGAGACTGGGATAGTGTGCCAATATGCGGATGATACATCTGTATTGTGTGCGAGCAAATCTGACACAGAATTATCCATACAATGTGGTGGAGTGGCAAATGACATGTTGCAATGGTGTCATGATAATTTTCTCCAGCTGAATGTTGATAAGACAGGACTAATAAGCTTTTCAAAACTGGGGGTCCTCCAGAATTCTCTTTTGGTAAGGCTCAACCATAGGTCAATTCCTACAGTTGATTCCCTTAAATTCTTAGGGGTGGAACTAGATTCCTGCCTTAGCTGGACAGCCCACATAAAAGGACTACAGGCAAAACTTTGCAGTGCATGTGCAGTTATAAGACATAGCATATCTGTAGATTGCATTCGCTTATATTATTTTGGCTATGTACAGTCTATAATCACTTATGGGATTGCTTTCTGGGAATCGGCAAGTGATGCTTCAAATATTTTCAAGGCACAAAAGAGAATAATCCGCTGCATTCTGGGTCTCGGTTCTAGAGAATCATGTAGACCTCATTTTCAGAATTTAGATATTATGACAGTTCCATCTCTATTTTTTATATCGCTGGTTACTTTAAAGAAACGAAATCCGACTTTTTTCCTCCATAATTTTGAAAAGTATAGCAATGACATGCATATCGCTACACGCGGCAGGTCTGAATTGGCAATACCTACTCATGTGTCGGCATTTTATGAGAGGGGCCCATATTGCATGGCCATAAAAACATACCGGTCACTACCCGATGATATCAAGTGTATCACTGGTGTAAATCTTTTTAGAAAATCTGTTGTGTTGTATGCTAAAACTAGATGTTTCTATTCTTTTAATTTTCTGTCTTAACCCAGACTTGTTTTAACTTTTAGTATAATATGTTTTAAACTTTGGTAGTATAGTGTTAACTTTTTTAATCTGTGGTGTCCAATTTTACCTTAATCTTTATAAGTTTTATAATATTTATATGACATATTTTTTTAACCTTATAAGCTTTATAATTTTAAATAATTTTAATCTACATCCTACATCAGTTTTAATAATGTTAATTTTATAGACTATTATCATCATTAGATATTACAGTTTACTGATTGTAATGTTAAAGGGCTCTTGAAATTTATTTTTCATAACATAACTTCGAAAAGTAAGAATTTATACTTAATGATAGTTTCTATCACCTTGTCTGACGTTGCTTTGTCACCTCTTGTGATTTTGTTGGCAATAAAGAATGTTTATTATTATTATTATTATTATTATTATTATTATTATTATGTATTTTCCATTTTTAGCTCCAAAACTGGGCGTTCGTCATTTCCAAGTACTTTTATACTTTCTGCTTTGCTTTATCGGTTTTGGATTTCGAGTGAGTCTGTCTGTCTGTATTGTTGCTATGACACAACCGAAAACAAGCAGTAATCCGGATATTCCGGTAAGTGAACGAATAGTTTTGTTTTCTGAAAAGTATTTTCAATTTTCTTATCATATAACAATTTATGTATAGAAACGTCGTTTGCTGTTAGAACAACTAAATAATTTTCCTTCGAGTATATTTATTTTCTTAAAATATTTTTTAGACTTACCCAGAATGGAAGGATAAAAATGTGATACTTTCAGCCTTTTTCTGGGGTTATGTTATTCCGCAGATTTTTGCTGGATGGGCGGCCAGTAAGTTCGGAGCGAAATGGTTCCTTATAGGCACCTTTAGTATTCAAAGTTTGCTAGGTAAACACATAAAACAAATAATGATATGCAAACATTTGATATATCTTTAATAATCTTGAATGAATTGTCCTCTAGTGAAACCTGAATTCTGCATTACATGCAACGCATATACGCCAGCTATAATTATTATTTAATTTAATATCATTGGACGAGGGTTACAAATTTATTGAGGTTTTGTGTGGCTAATTATAATTTGATTTGAAATTTATACGAAAGACAGTGTAAGTACATAGGATAACGTTACAAAATTCTGCCAATTAAATTTGTATATAAATTCACATCCATCTCGTTGTATTTTCACAAAATTTTTAATAAGCTATAATCAGATATGTACAAAATTGTTTTAAAATATGTACATCCATTCACCCAAAACTACAGCACCTTTCCGGAGTAGTAACTAAAGTTACTTTATCACTGTATTAAAAAAAAGTAGAAAGTAGAACTGAATCATATTATAGAATTCTAATAAAATCTAAATTCTTCTTAATATCCTATGTGTTACATGCCTCTACTCTGTGGGAAATAATGATATTTATTCATATCGCTGCACATGTAATATTTACGACTGAAAGGGAAAAAATTACAGAGTACTTAGAGTTTTCCGTAAAATTTACAAAAAGAAATTTAAATTCATAAGATAAGTTTGAGAAGTTTCGTCAACCCTTTAAGAATCTCAATTGACGTTGTTCCTACAAATCCAGAACTGTCGTGTAATTGATAAAAGCTTTATAAATAATCTAATAAAATATGTACCTATTATTCAGGAAGCTCTAATTGGACTAAATATGCTATAATTATAATCTGCTTACAGTTTTCAATAAGGAGGGTAAAGGCATACTTTACGAATATGTAAAAAATGGGGCTTTAATGTGAGCGAGATGGCGAAATTAGATACTGAATCTTTCCTCTGCCATTGCCAAAATTAATTATGATAGTCTTTCAAGGAATCAAATATTTATTAATCAAACGTGCTAAAAATTGAACTTTCTATTTAATATATTGTATAATATAAACATAGTCCTTCTTTGTTACGCTTTGTATCGGCTTAACATATACATATTTATATTTTTCTAGGCATTCTAATTCCCTACACATCAGCAAATTTTGGATCAAGGGGACTGATATTCAGCAGAGCAGTTCAAGGTTTCTGCCAAGGATTCATATATCCCTCCCTTACTCACCTGCTGAGTCAATGGGTTCCATCCGAAGAAAGATCAAGACTAGCAACATTGGTATATGCAGGTGAATTTTGTATAATATTTGACTTTTTCTTAGGGTACATAAATGTAATAAAGTTTAATAGGTTTAATTTGACCATTTCATATAGTCTTTGAATTTTAATGCGCCTACGTGGCAAGGAATGCGAAGCAAAAATCGCGTCCTAATATTGGGAGAGTGTGTAAAGCTTTAAAACTGATGCAGCAAAAAGTGCGAGCTGTGCAATCTGAAAGAGCACACTTTATAATTCAGTCATTGGGGATTTTTACCGGGAAAAAAGTCGGGAAGTTTTGAAAATTTCCAGCTTTGCAGGTTTCGGAGTTCCTAACTAAAATCCGTAAAATGCACAATTCGACACTTGCCGCCGGCGCCGCCATCTTGCCAAGATGGCGGCTAAAATCGGTATTTTGCAAATATCTCGAAAACTATTCATTTTTCGAAAAAATATGTAGAGAGCAAAATTAAAGAAGATAAAATTTCCTATAGAAAAGGTTTTATGAAAGTTTTCGCTAAAGGTAACTGTTTAGGCACAAAATTCCTGGAAATTTTACAATTTTGCGTAAAGTATCATATATAGCCGATTTTTCGAAATCAAATGTCTAGTATGGTTAACTAAAACTATTTTGTGAGGCTTTCTACAATTTTGTCAGTCAGTGACGTATCATTAATTAGCTCAAGTTATTAATTTACGAATAATTAATTTTAATTATTGAAGGTAAAGTACATGGCGCGTTTTTTTAACGTGGTTTCCCCTGGGGCCTAGTCCACTAGGCAAATAAAACCCCTAAACTTATCGCACAAGCCCGACGGACCTGGCTCATTGATGTCAAAGTCGATTGTGTCTTGCTATGCTGGGCTCAGGATGGTCTTTCAATTATTCGTCGAAGTCTTCATCTTCAGCCACCAGAGGGATATCCACAGACAAATCTAACTCCTCTTCATCGGATTCGTCGAGTGACACTTTTGTGGCGTTGTCGCAGGATTTTCCATTGCAGTATTCACAAATTATTGAACATTTTAATACTGCGTTTCTGCATCCGCAGGCTTTACCACAGTTATTTGTCTTGCATTTACAGGATAAAAATGCCAATAGGGACTTTGGAGCTGGATCATTCAACGTTGTTACTGGAATAATATCTGTTCTTGTTTTCTTCCAACCCCATTCTTCGGCGTCTTTGGTACAAACATACCATTGCTGAACCTGGTGGTAAGTTCGCAATGAATGCTGTCGTGCTGCTGCTCTCGTAGGTGGTAAAGATGCCAAATTAAATTTACTTTTTGTTACCGATTTCACAAAACAGTGGTATCGATATTTATCCAGATTTATGTTCTCTCTGTCTTTGCATTCATAGAGAGCAAGAAGAAATTTCTCACCTGCAATAGCAACTTCGTCAGCGGTAGCATGCTTGTTTTGAAATGCTTCTATAGAAGCTTGCAAGTCTCTATGTTTTTCAAGAGTTGTTAAGGTTTTCAGCTTCCCTTGGTTGAATAAGACCGACGTCGTATCACACCTACTTATTGCGTGGAGGAACAAGATGTTGTCCTTCACCGCTTCGACGCCATTTAAACTCTGCGACGAATAGATGCTGTCGACTGTTTGTCCTCTTCCAGGCTTTAGGAGGTATACATTATGGTGAGCCTTGCACAGTGCTGTCAACAGAACATTGAGGTCGACATCCTCTCCAACAACAACAACGTTTTCATATGAAGATGACATCTCGATTGCCGTATTTATTATTATTAATGTATCTGCGTCTTCTGTAGCCTGGATCACTATGAAGTGCACTTCTTCAAATTTCCGTTTCAAGATGGATATAAAGCGACTTTTGTTTGCGTCGTTTGATAGGAAATTAGTCTGTGAGACTGTAGGGGTCATGGACTCATGAAACAAAACATCTGCTGTACTTTTTTTTGTGTCGTTCTGCGCTTTTCGTGCTTTTTTCTGCAGCGTCTGTAGGGTAGCCATCGAAAACAACAACCGCATTTGACTGATAGTGTCTTTGTACATAATTTACGTTAACTGTTGTAAATCGAACCAAATGTTTCATTTCGACTCCAAACAACTCGATGCAACAAGTATCCACCGTCAATTATGTACACTTTGTTAGGTCCAAAGTCAATGTCTGTAACTGGCGAAAAAGCTTTGTACAGTAGGGATTTCGCTGTTCTTCGCATTCCGGCAACTCGTACTGCAGATGCTGTTCAAGTTCTTCATCGCTCTGTTTTGCAACACACAGTCTCTGGAAAATGAGTAGAGGGTCAATGAGCACCACTTTATCATCAATACGAATACTCGAGTTCATCCCCAGGGGCAGTACTTTGTCTTTGCATCTCAGAACCACATCATCAAAGTTTTTCCCGATTATATTATTTATTCCAACTTTCCCAATTCGCTCTGCATGTGTCGGTCCGGTTCATCATAAGCTCAAAATATTACGAAAATTCATGACAAATATATATGTGATAGATAAAGCAGTTTATAGAAGTTAACGAAATATGTTGTCATAAATTGAGCTCTTATGTTTAAACGGTTAACTTAAGCGAAAATTTTTATAAAACCTTTTTTGTAGGAAATATTATCTTCTTTAATTTTGCTCTCTACATATTTTTTCGAAAAATGCATATTTTTCGAGATATTTGCAAAATACCGATTTTGGCCGCCATCTTGGCGGATGGTGGCGCCGGCGGCAAGTGTCGAATTGTGCATTTTATGGATTTTAGTTAGGGACCTCGAAACCTACAAACCAGGAAAGTTTCAAATCTTCCGGACTTTGTTTCAGGTAAGCCCCTTTTTTGATCCCCAATGACTGAACTATTACAGCAACACGCAGATCTTCATGTAACAATATTTTACGGATAATAATATGTATTTTTATTAAATGCGTTGTAAACGTATAACTTACAAAATCTTAATTTAATTTTCTAGCTGGCCCATTCGGCACAGTGGTTACAATGCTGGTAACTGGTATAATATCGGCTAGTTGGTACGGCTGGCCAATGGTATTCTACCTTAATGGCGCTCTTGGATTCGCATGGATCATAGCCATGGCCATATTTGGATATGACAGTCCAGCGATTCATCCATCCATCAGCAAAGCGGAGAAGCTATATATTGAGACGAGTTTGGGACATACTGATGAGAAAGCGGTAAGTTCTTCAGTTCAGTGAATTTCCTAAGCTCCAAAAATTTCGTGCTAGTAATAAACTTAAATTAGGCACGTGACACTCAAAAAACGAAACATCTTGAAGATATTGTAAATATATTTAATATAAAAATTTTGTTTTCAACTTTAATTCGACTAAGTAATTCTAACTGATATTATATGAACAGCCATATACTAAATATAATGCCATGCTAAAAATCAGATTTCTCTACTGTATTTAGTGAATAATCTTTTAGGAATATGGTAGATATTATGTATTTGCAGGGATCTTGAAAGCTTTGAGGTTGCCTAAAGATATCCCCACTTGGGTTAATTAAAACTAAAGTTCAATTTTACAACTTTAATCCAGATTTTAAGGTGAACTGTTTTACAATTTTTACATGCTGACGCTAGTCTCGTCGCTAACGCTCACAGCCTTCTTCCCTATCTACCCTTCATCCGAAAAACATCCGTACTACTGTTTACTGTCTCTTTCTGGCTTATGCGTTTCGCCATTAAGTGCGCGGGTAACGTATCGCGATTGCCGTGCAAAGCGGAGAAACGGCATAGGTTGGGCGACACCAATAGGAAGCGATTTATTTATAGAACAGAAGGGCGCGCATGGGAGCACATTGGCGTAACATAAATCTGATCATACCGCCGCCCTTGAAAGCACTGCGGTACCTTTCAATAACCTAAATGTTTACAGTTAAAAGGCCTAAAGGTTACAGAACAAGTCTTAAACTAGGTTTAAACATAACATGGTTAGCAATTAAGGTTACAAAATACATAGAGTTATTTAAATCTAAAAATCCAAAAATAAATATGGACTAAAGCTAAGGGGTAGCGTTTCATAAAGGTTAAGGCTTAAGCATCTTTCAGATTAACAAGTAAAGCCTCGTTAGGATCACAAATCGGGGTTTCGTCATAAATAGGGAGGATGCACACCTTTACCACACTACGTTTTAAAATGTTACCGTTTGCGGTACGTTCACTGACCACGCGCGTGATTCCGTCCTTGCCTGGATGCATAGCAATGATTCTCGCAGTAGCCCATCTGGATGGAGGGTTGTTCTCATCCTTTAGTAGAACTAGAGCTCCGAGCAGGTTCGCATGGTTGCCTTTGAACCGCCATTTGGATCTTTCATGTAGGGTGTGAAGATATTGCTCCGACCATTTTCGCCAAAAGTGCTGGACCATGGACTGCAGCATTTGGTATCGAGTAAGACGGTTAACTGGCACTTATTGAAGATCGGCATCAGGAATCATGTTTAAAGAATGGCCAACAAGAAAGTGCCCTGGTGTCAGCGTTTCTAGGTCTTTAGGATCGTTGCTGATAGGTAAGAGTGGACGGGAATTCAATACCGCTTCCACCTGAACCACAAAGGTATAAAACTCTTCGTAAGTGAGAGGATTTTTATCGGATAATACACGACGCAAATGATGCTTAAATGATTTTACAACTCCTTCCCATAAACCCCCAAAGTGCGGAGATCTCGAGGGATTAAAATTAAATTGAATCATGTTGTTTTTAAGATGGGATTGAAAATCAGGTGTCTCGTAAATTTTGTATATTTCGCGCAGTTCGCTCCAACAAAATTCGTTCCGTTGTCAGAATATAAATGTTGACATAAACCTCGTCTTGAAACAAATCGTTTGAGCATAGCCAAGAAACCTTGAGAAGTGAGATCCGTGACCAGCTCTAAATGCACAGCCTTAGTGGCCAAGCACACAAAAACACATAGGTAAGCTTTAATGAATTTTCGATTCCTTAATTTAGAATCTTTAATTAGGAAAAAACCTGCATAATCCACGCCGGTGTGGAGGAATGGTCTGGAAGGGTTAACTCTAGGCTCGGGCAGGTTCCCCAGAAGGGCACTTAAAGGTTTAGGATTAAGTTTATAGCAAGTTACACATTTCCCGATAACAGATTTAACTGCGGATTTACCATGTATAGGCCAAAATTTTTGCCTTATAAAGGATAGAGTGGATTGGATTCCAGGGTGGAAATTTCTTTCGTGTTCATGAATAATGATCAAACGGGTAAAAGGATGGCCTTGGGGCAATAGCATAGGATGCTTAGCCTGGTAATCAAGATTGGAATATTCCAATCTTCCACCAACTCGTAAAACTACGTAGGCGCTTTGTGGCGCTCGAAAGGCATTAAATGTTCGACTTGACGAGATAACTTAGCTGTTCTCGAGTTCTGAATAAATCGAATACAATAGGCAGTTACGTTAACCAATTTGTTGTAATCTGAAAATTTGTCGAAGAGTGGGTTTCTAGGAACGCCAGCTGAAACTAAAACTATAGACTTAGGATTTATTTCTAGGATTTCGGGATCGAATTTTTTTCGGTGATAATTTGAAATATGGGTTTTGGTAGGCCAATATTCGGTAGGTAGTGAAAGAAACGATGGTCCGTGCCACCATAGAGAACTAGTTTTTAAATCCTGTGGGCTTATGCCCCGGGAAATTATGTCAGCTGGATTCTCAGCAGAGGATATGTGATGCCAATTATTTACATCGCTGACTTGTTGGATCTCAGAAACTCTGTTGCATACGTAAGCCTTTAGCTGGCGGGGCTCTAAAGAAAGCCAGCAAAGAACTATTGTGGAGTCTGTGTAATAGTTTATTTTATTCGCATCGCAACTTAGAATTTTTGCAGATCTATTCATTAACCTGGAAAGAACCAAGGCTCCGCAAAGCTCAAGACGGGGCAAAGTTACCGCCTTTAGGGGAGCCACGCGGCTTTTAGCACATAAAAGGTTGACAGCAATATTGCCAAGTGAATCAACTGAACGTACGTAAATGGACGCACCAAAAGCATTTATAGAGGAGTCACTAAATCCATGAAGTTCAAGGGAAATAGCATTTTTAATTGTGACTTGTCGAGGAATCTTAAAGTAGTCAACTAGGGATAAATGATAGGTAAAATTTTTCCAAATTCGAAAGATTTCTAAGGGAACTGGTTCATCCCAATCTATTTTGAGAAGCCATAGTTTCTGGAGAAGGATCTTGACTTGAACTACCATTGGACCAAGGAGACCCAAAGGGTCGAAGATTTGTGAAATTAGCGACAATATTGTTCTCTTGGTAACTGGTTTAATGCGGGATTCAATGGCTGAAGTATATATAAACAAATCTTGATTGGAGTTCCAAGAAATGCCTAGAGTTTTTGTGCTCTGAGAGTCATTAAGTATAAAATCAGTACTGCTTGAACTTTCAGAAGTTAAATCAGATAGTACTTCAGGATCATTCGAACAGAACTTTCTCAATTCAAGTCCGTAGGTTTTTAGCAAACTAATAAGATTCTTCCGCAAGGTGATAAGCTCTTCTTTTGTATCAGACCCAGTTAAAACATCATCGACGTAGAGGTCAAAACGAAGTACATTGCTCTCACGGGGATAATCATCTGCAGAACGATCAGCAATTTCCTTTATACAACGAGTAGCTAGATAGGAGGAACTAGCCATTCCATATGTGATGGTGTTAAGTTGAAAATGTCGAAGTTTCTCATTAGGGTCATCGCGCCATATTATGCGCTGAAGATTGCGCTGGCTGGGATCTAATAGAATCTGTCTGTACATTTTGGCGATGTCGCCAGTAAGGACATAATCATACTTACGGAATTTTAAAAGGATTGAGAAAAGATCATTTTGAACATTAGGACCGACCTTGAGGGTGTCATTCAGGGATAGGACGGTACTTGAAACACACGAAGCATCGAAAACGACTCTCAAGCGTGTCGTGGTGCTATCATGCTTTTCCACGCAGTGATGTGGAAGGTAATAGATTGGATATTTAGAAGAACTAGGCAGGTCAGGATTTATTTCAGACATATGGCCAAGCATATGGCCTAAGGATTTATATTCATTAATGAAACCCGCATAAGCCCTTTTAGTTTCAGGGCTTTTGTCAAGCTTTCTTTCTAGTGAATGAAAACGCCTTGAGGCAGGCTGCAAAGAATCACCTAGCTCAGAAACTGTAGACCTAGTAGGAAGTTCTACTATGAATCTGCCGGTTCGGTCAAGACGAGTTGTATTTTTGAAAATGTTCTTCGCATTCAAGTTCTTCCTTAGAAAGGGTTTGGGGAATTTGTTCTGTGGTTTCCTCTGTCAACCAGAATTTTTCTAAACTGTTTTGAAGTACATTGGCGCTGACAAGTGACTGGCTAGGGGTGTTGTTATAGGAAACATTCACTATACTCGACGCGCCGAACAGATTCACCAATCGCGGAAACAATTCGTCTTATTTTATGATTGAATCGACCCAATGTTTTGTTTTTCATTTCGATTTTTCTTATCCATAATACAAAAAATAAAAATAGAGTGTGTTAATCAAAGTTCCTATGTTTGGAATCAATGGAGTCATAAAATAAGAAGAATTATTGTATCCGTGTTTTCCGTGTTTGGTGAATCTGTTCGGCGCGTCGAGTATAGTAAGGATATTGGACCGCTTATGACCCATCCAATCTTAGTCTCCTGTAAAATAGGGCTACCTTTACCGGTTCTTATTTGTTTCGGACCAAGAAGGTCATAGAATAAACCGGCGCCTATTAAAACATCAATTTCTGATGGTGTGTGAAACTCCGAGTCAGCAAGACGCAAATCATTAGGAAACTTTACTCGAGAAAGATCAATGGGAAATTGGGGTGTGAGTTCTGTGATTTTGTTAATCACTAATGTGGGTACTTTTACAGAGAAATTATTTACAGTGGATTTTATGTGCAGTTGGGTGCGTTTGCTGAGATTTGTAACATCTGGGCCGATGCCTGAAACAGACATACTTATTGAGTGATAAGGCAAATCAAGTTTTTTAAATAATTTTTCACTAATGAAATTTGATTGACTGCCATTATCCAGAATAGCTTTGCAAAGTATGGGTTTGTGATTTTTGTCATAGACATATATCAATGCAGTAGATAAAAGCACAAAGGAATTAGGATTTTGGTTGGTGCAGTGCAAATTTTGAGTATTTTGACCCCCATTCGGTATGGTGGAATGTATAGGTTCATTGGGGCAAGTTAGGTTTGAATTTGCATAAGTTGCACTATTACATGCTGCACAATTATGTAGGTTATGATTAGAACAACAAGATGCAATTTGAGGATTTGCCCTTTCGCTTAGGATTAAAGTTTTAGAGTTAGAAACCTTTGTAGGATTCAAATTGGCATCTAGGCTGGGTGGTGATTGATTGTGTTGCATATATCCCGAGTGTGATTTATAAGGAGGTTTATAAGGGTTAGAATTAACATCTGAATTATGGTTAGATTCGTTATGCAAAAGTGTATGATGTTTACCTCGACATTGTCTACAGGTGTGAGCTGACTTGCATTCTCCATTCCGGTGTCCTGGCCGCAAGCAGTTGGTACATAAATTTGCCTTTTTTGCCTCAAAAAACTTACCTGATACAGGCAAATCTATGAATTTTTTACAAAAGTAAACAAAATGCTTATCTTTGCACATAGGACAAATAGAAATAGAATTTTGAGAGACCAACGTCTTGCGTTCAAATGGCTTTTCAAATTTACCAAATGATTTCTTAGTATTTAATTTAAAATCTAAAGATTCTAGGAAACGGCAACGTTGTGATAGAAATTTTAAAATATCTTGTGTTGCTGGTCTATCAATATCCTTAGAAAAGCTTTCCCATTCCTTACGGGTATTAAAATCCAATTTAGAATTTAAAAGGTAAATAAGAAGTGTGCACCACTGGTCTACAGGCTCGTTCAGATTTTGCAGCGATTTAAAATGATTTTGAAATGAATCTAAAAGCTTTCGTAATTGTATATATGATTCCTCTTTAATAATGGGCAAATCAAAAATACATTTGACATGGGAATGTATAATTGCCTTTCGATTCTCGTATCTTTCTTGCAACAGAGACCATGCTGTAGTATAACTGTTGTCAGTAGCAGCTAAAGAGCCAATAATTTGAGAAGCTTCCCCTTGTAAAGCGGATTGCAAATAATAAAATTTTTCTACATTATTAATTTGTGTATTTTTATCTATAAGTGAGACAAAGGTATCCCTAAAATTGGTCCATGTTTCATAAGAACCACTAAATTTAGGTAACGGTATAGGGGGGAGACGTGGACCATACTGACCACCTGATTGAAAAAAGGGTAAGTGCGCCACTGGGCCTGAAATCACCTGGTCCTTTGGAACTGTTACATGCAAGGCATTTATTTTTTCTAGAATTATTAATTTAGCATTAGAAATATTATCATAGTACAGATTTTAAAAGGCTTCGCGCTCATTTTCTTGCTCGTTTAATTCTTCGAATTCATTATTAAGACACACTTGCTCGATTTCTAATTGAACATGCTCAAATTCGCCAAGAATAGCTTCAATTCTGCTTAAACGGGCGTTTAAATCTATTTTTAGAAGAGGGCTGTCCAAAGCGGAGCATTAAGGCAGCTCTCCCACCAGGTCGACCGGTTGCATGAAACCGATTGTGCGCAACTGGTTTCATGAAACTAATCGCGTAGACATTCGCACACCGAGTCGATGTTTATTCAGTTCTTCAGTTATGATAGCAATGTCGCCGTCGTGTGGCAGTATTAAAGACGCCGAAAACGAAGGAAATTTTGGGTGCACCCATACATTGTCAATAATTATGATCGAAGAGCTTTTGTAGCAGCAAAAGAGTTACAAGGTGATCCTCAAAAGTTTCATGCGTTCTACCCACCGACCTCAATTTGGAGGTCGGTGGTTCTACCGCATGACACTTTCTCCCAAGCAGCGTATTATCTCTTTCCGAATAACTATCTAATTTATAGTTATTCAAACAGGGCTACTTATCCACCTCTTGTACGAACTGAATATTTTTAAACTGTTCATTTTTATGTAAACAAAAGGCTCTGTCGCTCACACTAGACGACTGAAAACCAAGCCGCGACCAGCAGAACTGATCGCATGCAATTTCAGTTGCGTGGTTGCATGCGATCCTGATCGCAGTCGCGGCAGTGGGAGACAGTCTGTATATTTAAATACAAAAGTCGTACGCGGGAAAAATCGCAAGTTTCGTACGATCGGTTTCATGCAACCGGTCGACCCGGTGGGAGACCTGCCTTAGTTTCCAAAAAGGCTTGAAATGTATTTATTTGATTCGTTAGAGCGTCACGGCGACCTACGAGATTATTATAAATATCTAGTTGTTCTTTATTAACTTGATCTTGCTGAGGTTCATTGTTGCTAACTTTACTACCTCTTTTTTTTGTCATTTTGGAGGTTTATTGGGGTTAAAAATTATAAAATACTAGGCTGGGTTTTTATTTCAAAAATATGGGTTAAATAAACAATAATTCATGAGGGTTTATTGTTTACCTGACTATATTAAAACAAATGGCTGTCTAGGATTGTTAAATTTCAATAGAAAAAACCAAGTAGGTATCCAGCTTATAAAAATAATCAAACGACAGTCAAATTGTAGCCAATAAATATGCTGTTTAAAAATTAAAAAATGTGGTGGTTCAAATAGCTTCGATATTGGTTTAAATGTATAGGATAATATTGGATAGGCCTGACCTTATACTTTCACATTTCCATTGAATTCCATTCGGTATTGCATCTTGCATCATTCCCCAGCTCAACAGGTAGGTATGAGCGCCATTTTCTCACGTGTTTTTGAGGTACTTTCAACTGGTTTTCAGCTTGATATTCGCTTCGAAGGACCAAAAAATGTATTTGCAGGGATCTTGAAAGCTTTGAGGTTGCCTAAAGATATCCCCACTTGGGTTAATTAAAACTAAAGTTCAATTTTACAACTTTAATCCAGATTTTAAGGTGAACTGTTTTACAATTTTTACATGCTGACGCTAGTCTCGTCGCTAACGCTCACAGCCTTCTTCCCTATCTACCCTTCATCCGAAAAACATCCGTACTACTGTTTACTATCTCTTTCTGGCTTATGCGTTTCGCCATTAAGTGCGCGGGTAACGTATCGCGATTGCCGTGCAAAGCGGAGAAACGGCATAGGTTGGGCGACACCAATAGGAAGCGATTTATTTATAGAACAGAAGGGCGCGCATGGGAGCACATTGGCGTAACATAAATCTGATCATATTATTTGTTGAGTAATCAATCATATTTAAAAACATTAATTTATCGACGATGTATTGATAAGCAAAGAAAATCACAGTATTCTAAATCTGTCATTAATTTCTTGAGTACGATAAAATCGATGTTTTCTCCATTAGTATTATTTACTTGTATATTTTGTTTATTTGTAAATTAAATTTTAATATCTCTGATAGGTGCATCCAACGCCATGGAAAGCAATAGTTACATCTGTACCAGTATGGGCTCTATTTTGCACACAGACCGGAAACAACTACTGCTTCTGGACTTTGTTGACCCAGATTCCTAGTTATATGAATTATGTGATGAATTTCAATATTAAAGAGGCAAGTTACTTTATATAAACAGAAAAAAATCTATATCTAACCCCAAACCACTTAATTCAAAATGAGAATAAATATTGAAACTTCACTTTATATAGCTTAAATGTATCAAGCCATATATTTATATAAAATTATTATATAAATTATGGTTGAAGCTTGATAGTCAGTTGCAGGAAGGAAGGTACAACCTCACTCCATCGCTGATAAATGGCTACGTTAGAATGTTTTATTTATTTCGTCTCTAGAAAGGCAAGAAGCTATTTATTATATCACTGCATAAAACATGCATATCTTCAGGCATTCAGATCTGTAATTCAAAATTCAGAATTAATTATTGCTGGACCTTATCTCTAGGGGGGGATCTCGATTTTTTACAATTTGGTCGGTTAAAGGGATGCTTCCATAGCGTATTTAGTTTTAATTTAATCTAACGCAGACAATCCTAATTCGATTCTAATTAGCTAACTCAGAATTAATGAGTTAGCAAGGGAACCTAATGGAATTTAAAATGACTATCTTATTGATTGCTAATGATATTTGTATGAATCCTTAGAATAGTCTACTTTCATCACTTCCTTACTTGGCCCTATGGTTGCTCAGCTTTGTAGCTGGTTTTGCGTCAGATGCGATCATCAATAAGAAAATATTAAGTCGAACGACCTCAAGAAAAATGTTTAATTCTATTGGTAAGTAAACTCTAAATTATCTTGCCAAAAACAATTTTAATAATAATATATATTGTCAAATATAAGCATTGAATATTCTTATGGAAACTAGTGCAGACATGTTTCAATAAGCATATTTGTAGTTCTTTAATCCAAAAGCTTCATGCTATAGTCCTGGAATCAATGGGAAAAGACGAATATAAGTAAGAAAATTAACGGATTTTATAGTAACTATTAAATAATAAAGAGTGTAGTAAAATCAGCTCCTAGGCACCCAGGTCCTAGGTAATGCAATAATCAACATGCCATGCATGCAATCTCTTTGAATTGTTTTTATCATGCCTGGAGTTAAGGGGTAATCTATAATATATTTTGTACCATGCATTTCGCATGTTCATCAAGTTGGTCCATCACCGGAATAGTGTCTAAACCAGAAAACTATAATTAAAAAATAACCTTGGTTTTTCACATAGATCTCTCGTCTTATTGGTCTTCTCTTAGATCTCATGACTTATTACTTGCTTCCACTTCTTTGGACATATCCGTGCGATATCAGTTGTGTGCTTTTGATGCATGTTGGCTCCTATTTGTATTCCATTAAGGAGTCATCGGCCCTCATTCGTATTTTTTTCTGAATAGTTCTAATATGCAACTTAATGCAGTGTCATGTTCTTTATATAAAATTTTGGCGGTCTAGAACTGTTAGAGCCACTAACATTATAGAATGGAACATATAAAAGGTTTACATCCTTGTAAAGGAGATAATTATTTCTATTATTGTCTCCACGGCAATGCGCAACTACCAGTAAGTGTCATCTTTTTGAAAAATTGTATTGTCATGTAGTACAGGCACGCTGCTTGTTTTTTCTAAAAATAGTAAAAAATATCACATTAAAATAGAACTAGTGCATTATGAATTGATACAGTCCACTATCCAGCAGTTTTCGATACATATTTTTGGTCCAATCGACCCGAATGTGATATATTTGTTGAGAATTATTGGCGACATTAATTCAATTGGGACCAGTCATTTTTTATCAAGACGTCAAGCCTCGACGTTGAAGACAGCGGATGAAATGCTGTGAGTTTGGTTCACCCAGGAAAGAGTAAGATAGCTTTTACTTGACAAATACTTGACAATCTGACGATTCATAATATTTTATGTTATTATATATTTTATTTTAAATATTGCTTTACATAATGGCAGAAGAGTTGAGTAAGCTTAGAGTTAAAAGAGGCCAATTTAAAGCCAGTTTAACTAGGTTTCGAACTTTTCTTAAAACTATTGGCCCTGAGGTTGAGGATATTGACGCTAAGGTTATTCAAGTGGGTATCAGATTGGATAAAATTCAACCAATTTATGATGAGTTTGTACAATGTCAAAATGATATTGAGTTAATTAGTTCTTCCTCTGAGATTGAAAAAGAGAGTAAGGAGTTGACAAATTTTGAGATCGAATATTTTAATGCTATTTCAAAGGCCACACTTATTATTTCTAAATTTAATGATACCAATAAAAATAATGGTATTGATAGAGGCAGTACTTCTGCTAAAAGCGCCTCTTCTCGAAGATCAGAGAATGTTCATGGGTTTACATTTTCAGTTAAGCTTCCTGAAATGAAGTTGCCAAAGTTTTCGGGCACTTATGACAAATGGTTAGAGTTTAGAGATGCATTTATTTCAATGATAGATAAAAATGAATCATTGGACAATCTACAGAAATTTTATTATTTGCGAGCACATCTTGAAGGCGAAGCTGCGCAAATGATTGAATCGATTAAGGTTACTGATCAAAATTATGAGATTGCGTTTTCGTTGCTAAAACAAAGATACGAAAATACAAAGATTATAATTTTTAATTATGTTAAATCATTATTTGATGCTCCTAGTATAGTAAAGGAATCATATACTGATTTAAGGTATTTATTTGACACTTTTAATAAAAATCTACGTAGTTTAGAAGCGTTGGGTCAAGTCACAGATCAGTGGTCAGTTTTGTTAGTTTACTTACTTACAAGTAAATTTGATAGTCGCACAAGACGCGATTGGGAAGCGTATAAGCATCAAGGTGAGCTTCCTACCTTAAATAGTAGTATAGTATTCTTAAAAGAAAACTGTGAACTTCTTGAAAAAATGGAAGTTGTTAAGAGCGATAATAATAAATTCTTTAAGCAAAATATTAAAGGTAAAACCAATTTTAATTCGTATGTTTCGGTAAATAAATTTAATAATAAATTTTCTTGCATTTATTGTAAAAACCAGCATTCAATTTTTAAATGTAATTCATTTTTGAAATTAGATCTTAATAAAAGAAATGACGATGTTAAAAGACTACAATTGTGTCTAAATTGTCTTAATCCAAATCATTCAGTTCAAAAATGTTCAAAAGAACCTTGTAGAAAATGTTCTAGATATATTAATTCCATGTTACACGTGGATGAGCATTCAACTGCGGACGGTGTGCATCATAATAGGTCTGAACAAAATCATGAAAGGCGTGGCCCGGAGAAAATCGACAACATTGATCCAATTGTCAGCTACGTTTCTGCGAGTGCGACATCGCCGACTGTGCAAGAGCGAGAAGCAGGTATTGGTAATCGTATTGACCGTAAAGATCCAGATAAGAATAGCGCTATCGTTGCTGTTGCATCGCAATTATCTCTCTTTGGACAAGCAAATAGATATGCCTTATTGTCTACCGCCGAAGTGTTTATATTTAATAAAGAAAATCAAGGTTTTAAAGCCAGAATTTTATTAGATCCTGGGTCTCAATCGAATTTTATTACTGAGAGTTTTTGCAGAAAGGCTAATTTAAATACGCAAAGGATTAATATTTCAATATTAGGTATTGGAAATAGCGAATCTACTTCCACAAATTATAAGACTAATTTTAAAATAAATGGCCATAATGGAGACTTTTCTAAAAATATTACGTGTTTTGTTTTGCCTCAAATAACACAACCCATTCCTGTTTGCAGTTTTAATCTTGACTTTTTGAATATTCCCGCTGAAATAAAATTGGCAGACCCGGATTTTAATATTAAAAAAGATGTAGATATATTATGCGGGGTTGGATTATTTTATGAAATATTGTTAATGGAACAAATAAGGTTAAATAAGCATTTATGTTTACAGGCTACCAAATTAGGTTGGGTTTTAGGGGGGGAAATAAATTATGGAATGATTGGAGATAATAAGATTTTAGCTTGTTTATCGGTAGAAGATAAAATTAATATAAATCTTTCGCGTTTTTGGGAGATAGAAGACGTTGAGAGTGTTGTAAAGTCTAATGACGTGTGTGAAGAACACTTTAGAAATAACTTTAAAATGGATTTAAATGGGCGTTTCATTGTTAAAATTCCGTTTAAAGAAAATAAAAATAAATTAGGCAAATCTAAGCAAAACGCGCTAGTGCTTTGAATATTTAGAACGGCGCATTTCGAAAAATCTCGAATTGAAAAGCGAATACGATGAATTTATGAATGAGTATGAAAGGCTAGGGCATATGTCGTTGTTGACAAGTAATGTTCAAGAATTATCGGACTCTAGTGATGCTTATTACATGAGTCATCACGCTGTTATCAAGGCGTCTAGCCTTACAACTCGAGTTCGTGTTGTTTTCAATGGTTCGGCTTCCACTGATAGAGGGTTATCGTTGAACGATATTCAGTATTCGGGCCCAACCATTCAAAATGATTTGATGACAATTTTGTAAAATTTTAGGAGACATTGTTATGTTTTAAATGCCGACATCTCAAAAATGTATAGGCAGGTCATTATTGAGGAGACCGATAGATGTTATCAAAGAATATTTTGGCGAAGCAATCCATCGGACAATTTAAAATGTTATCAATTAAATGTTGTTACTTATGGGTTGGCGTCGTCGCCTTTTCTTGCAACTCGTTGTTTGTTGCAACTTGCTTTAGATAATGAAGCGGATTATCCCCTAGCTAGTGAAGTAATAAAAAGTTGTTTTTATATGGACGACCTTCTGGCTGGGTCAGATAATAAGGCTGAATTATTGCAATTACAAAAAGATGTAAGCAAAATCCTTACCAGTGCAGCTTTCGAGTTAAGAAAATACCTTTCAAATGTACCCGAATTATTTAATGAATTTGACATCAGTTCTTCATTAGATGTAAGCATTATAAATCTAAGTGAAAATGAAAGCAATAAAACGTTAGGAGTTTATTGGAATGCAAATAGTGACACAATAGAATATAAAGTACAGAATTTTTCTGAAAATTATTCTATACCTAACTAAAAGATCGATCTTGTCAATGATAGGACAGATTTTTGACATTTTAGGTTTATTAGGGCCAGTTGTCATACGAGCTAAAATAATATTGCAGGTACTATGGAAGAATAAACTTTCTTGGGATGAGGAAATTCGAGGTGATCTTCTCGAGAATTGGATTCTGTTTTGTAGGGATTTGGTGCATGTAAATGAAATAAAAATTCCAAGGCTTTTTGTAAAGATCCTATTTTTATTGAATTGCATACGTTCTGTGAATAATCTGAAACTTCCTATGGCACTTGTGTTTACATAAGAGATAAATTTGATAATAATGAATTTTCATGCAAATTAATAACAGCTAAGAGTAAAGTTGTTCCAGTTCGTCCTGTAACACTTCCTAGACTTGAACTATCAAGTGCTGTGTTGGGTACTAAGTTGGCGGAAAATGTTAAGAATTCTTTGAAAATTAATTTTCATAAATATTATTATTGGAGTGATTCCACAATCACCTTGTGCTGGATTAAGGGTAACCCAGAACGGTGGAAAAAATTTGTGTGTAATAGGGTAGGTTACATTCAAGAAAAAACCAATCCAGATTATTGGTTTCACGTAAAGTCACAAGATAATCCAGCTGACTTAATATCTCGCGGTACAACAGCACAAAGTCTAATTAATAATAGGTTTTGGTTTAAGGGACCTATATGGTTAAGCCTAGATGAGTCACTTTGGCCTGAATCTAAAGTAAATTTAAAACTTGATATACCGGAACAAAAGGTTCAGTCTAATATAGCGATTGCTGATAATAATTGGGACATATTTTCCAAGTTTTCCAGTATATTTACACTACAGAGAGTCGTTGCTTTATGCAGAAGATTTTTATATAACACTAGACATAAAAAATCAGATCGAATTTTTGGTGAGTTAAATTGTCAAGAATTAAATGACACTCTTAATGATATTATTAAGGTTGCTCAATTACAATGTTTTAAATCGGAGTTATATGATCTAAGAAATAAGGGCACGGTAAGCCATTTAAGTAGTATAAAATCCTTAAATCCATTTTTGCCAAAAAACATCCTATCATTTTACATAATAAACATAGATTAACAGAAATGTTAATGCTTAATGAACATTTAAAGCTGATGCACTGTGGACCTCAACAGCTGCTTTATTCGATGCGTGAGCAGTATTGGCCGATTTCCGGAAGAAATTTGGCTCGAAAAATTGTTCATAATTGTATTATTTGTTTTACAACAAAACCTAAAACTTGTGAGTATATTATGGGAAATTTACCCCCTGAGAGAGTTACACAATGTGCTCCATTTTCGAATACAGGTTGTGACTATGCAGGTTATTTTCTTATAAAGGATAAAAAAACCCGAGGTTATAAATTAATTAAGGCTTATGTTTGTGTCATTGTTTGTATGGCAACAAAAGCAATTCATTTAGAATTGGTAACTAGCTTGTCCAGTGATGCATTGTTAGCTACATTAAGGCGGTTTGTGGCTAGAAGGGGTAAACCAGTGAATATTTTCTCTGATAATGGGACCAATTTCATTGGGGCAAATTCAGAGTTAAAAAGGTTATTGAAATTAAACTCGGATATAATTAAACATAGCATGGTCGACGAAGGAGTTAATTGACGTTTTATCCCTCCTCGGGCACCAAACTTTGGTGGAATTTGGGAAGCCGGGGTCAAAAGTTTCAAGTTTCATTTGAAACGCGTAGTCGGGAACGCATACCTTGACTATGAAGACTTTACGACTATACTACAACAAATCGAAGCTATCTAAAACTCCAGACCCTTAAACCCGTTGTCCTCTAGTCCTGAGGATATGTCTCCACTAACGCCGGGTCATTTCCTAATTGGAAGGCATTTGATTTCTCTTCCGGACGCTGACGTAACTGAAGTCAAGGAAAATCGTCTATCTAGATTTCAACGTCTGCAACAAATAACACAGCACTTCTGGAAGCGGTGGTATAAGGAGTACTTGTCAGAATTACAACACCGCCAAAAATGGAACCGACATCGACCGAATAACTTGAAGGTTGGAGATCTAGTAGTCATTAAGGAGGATCATCTGCCACCTCTTCAATGGAAACTTGCAAGAGTTGCTGAACTGTTTCCTGGGACTGATGGTGTTACAAGAGTTATAAATGTGCGGTTTAGTGATGGCAGCATATCTAAACGTGCAATAAGTAAAATTTGTCTGTTACCCAATGAAGCGACTGCGAAGGTTCAAATAAACTCAATTAAAGACAAATTAATGAACATAAATTATTTACTTCAAGATTTGATAAAAAGGACAGTCTTAGAAACATTAAAACACTAATTTTTAGCATTAAAGTTAAGTTTTAGTTTTTAAAAAGAATGTGTTTAAAAAAAAAGTATGTTTTTACTGATATGTAATAATTATTCTTAATTTTAGTGTTTTAAGTATTTAGTTCCTGTTTGAAATATGTATATTTCAAGGTGGCCGGCATGTTAGAGCCACTAACATTATAGAATGGAACATATAAAAGGTTTACATCCTTGTAGAATAGCCCAGTTAAAGGAGATAATTATTTCTATTATTGTCTCCACGGCAATGCGCAACTACCAGTAAGTGTCATCTTTTTGAAAAATTGTATTGTCATGTAGTACAGGCACGCTGCTTGTTTTTTCTAAAAATAGTAAAAAATAAATCACATTAAAATAGAACTAGTGCATTATGAATTGATACAGTCCACTATCCAGCAGTTTTCGATACAAGAACCTTCGGGTTCGGGCCACTCTGTCGTGTTTCGTAAGAAGGGGCCATAGCCCGCCGCAGGCGCCGATGAAGGCTAACGCACCGACGGCCGAACATTTTGGGGGCTTCACGCCCAAAAGTAGTTAATATCGTTAAAAAAAAACAAAAAGGTCGTGGGTCCCTTCTGACCAATATATTTATATTTAAGAATAAGAAAAATAGGAAAAACGAAAACATGACGATGAATGTTATTAACATTAAATGAAACCAATTTTCCCATAGATATAAAGGATTCAATTAAAAATTATAATTATGTAATTTTAATAAGTATACACTCAGTTCTTTTTTAAATAAAATTATGTAAAATATTTTAATAGTTTCCTGCTAAATTTGTAATAATTAACAACAAACAGGGCGAACAGAATTAACAGCATTCTTTCACCTTGACCGTCTGTTATTAATTATTATATTCTTTGATTGAATTATAGTTTCATTAATTTAAAATTGAGCTCATACGCATTGTTAAGCATGAGCATATTCGGAGCAGCTGTTTTCCTCTTGACGCTGTGGGGCCTTGCCCCTCCAGGCTCACCAGGTAGTTACGTCACTGGGCCCCGCCTCATTTTTTCGTGTACTTTTATTTATTGTGGTATGGGATGTGTTGCGTGAAAGTTCGTAGCTACTAAAATTAAAAATAACAAATACGAAAAAAAAATTGTTTAGTAATATAAAGAATAAATTCGGAACATACAGGAATCTGGAATATATCGGTAATTTTTTATTTACTTTTATGATATTTAGCTTTTCATGGAGGCGCCTGAGCTCTGAAGGACCGACGCAGAGTGCATCGTCTGCGTCACTTTAAATCCGACACTGTCTATAAGCATGAGATGAATCACTCGGTTGATGTCTGGTTTTTTTTTTGTTACTTGCTTTGGACAGAAGATATTTTAGAACAGGTTTTTCGCACATCCGAAGCAAGATTATTTGCATAGATCAATCAAATCTCGAAAACCCCTTCCACGACTGCAGGTACTGGCGACTGATTTGCCGTTACCGCATTTAATTCATTCAGCACGAGTCCTTAATTTTTTTCTGCCGCTGATCCATTTTTTAACCCTTGTCCTATTTTTCCATCTATTGCATTATCTGTATTGATACCTTTGTTAGTGTATTCAACCGTACTAGTACGGCATTAATAGTAGTTTGCAATGATTCAGCCAGCCAGCCAAAAAATTTGGTTCTAATGACTATAAAACTCAAGATGTATCATATCATTCGTTTAACAATGTAGATCAATGATCATAGATACTAGATTAATTAATACTCAATTAATGGTGACGAACATGGATAGTTGACAATACATGTAAGGATATACAGGTAATAAATTCTTAAATATGCGACACTTTGAGAAAATCAGCAATCTAGTTATAACAAATGTTATTAGCGAAGCAGAACTTTTTAGCATTTTAACTCTTCTTATCTTAAATGAATATTAGCATCAGCACAACCAGAATATATTTTTTTAGGTTTATTCATTCCATCGATAGCATTAGTAATCCTTGGTTATACACGAGCTGACCAGACCACCCAAGCAGTAATACTTCTGATCATAGCCGTCGGTTTTAACAGCGCAGTGTTCTCTGGCTGGTCAGTGAATCATATTGATCTTTCTCCAAACCATGCCGGTACTGTGATGGGTCTGTGCAATGGGTTCTCACAAAGCACAGGAGCTATAGCACCTCTTGTTGTGCAAATGATAGTAACAAACGAGGTAAATAATATTTAAATCTGGTATTTTAATGTATCTTTGTCAATCATTTATCTGGCAATTTTGTTTTAATTGCTCTACTCTCTAGAATGTTTTTTTATCAGATTGTCTAAAACTGAACGCAATTTTTTATTTCTACGGGACGTTAACAATATAATTGGTAGCACAGTAATTAAAGAGGTTGAAAGGGTGACATATCAGGGTTCAGTTCTAGATCGGAGGCTGGACTGGTCATGCCACATAAATCATATTCCAAAAAAAATCTACTTGGATTGGAAACAGCTAGTATTTATCATGCATATTTTATGTAAGTTTTGAATATTTAATATCCATGTGAGCAGTTGGGGAAGCCACAAACATTCAAAAAATGCAACGGCTCCAAAACAAGGTCATTAAAGCATTGTTCAAATTGGAGCACAGGACTCCGAAGGGTTTCGTATATTGAAGGACGGGTTTATGAATTTAAACATATTGTGATTGTTTGAACAAATAACATTTATTTATAAAATTACAGACAAACAAAAATGTAATCGGCTGTTACCAAATTATCACCGATATGGTTCAAAAGTGGGAAAAACAAGACAGGTCATGTTGCTCATCTCACCTATAGCCCCATTCGGCTTTTTTAATATCGTGTATGGCTACCTCTTGCATTTTGCACTGCACGACTATCTAATTCTATTTTTTTTGAGGCAGTACTTCCCAAGTCTTATTTAAGGCTGGAAAGAGCTGGGCTCGGTTATCAAAGTTCTGATGCCCACGCAAAAATTACTTTTGAAGCATTTTCCATGCATTCTCTATATGATTTAGATCCGGCGATTGACCAGGCCATGACAATACGGTGATTTCTTGTTCTGCCTATTGTTTATACTGTTGAGTATTCTCATTACATTTGTTGTAAACTACATCAAATAAATAAATAAAATATTAAATAAACTGGGCTGGACTCTAGTACATTAGTAGGTAAAAGAAATAAATAAAAAATAAAAAACCTCTATTGTTCCAAGGACTGGCTTATTTTGAATGGGCCATGCCTTCGAGAAATAAAACGCACACCCTGTATATAGACTAATAATATATCTAAACAAAAAAAAAAACATTTCGGTAAAAAATCGATTTTTCTCAAATTGGACAGATTCCAAATCTTGACTGTACTGTATCAGATTTGTAATTTTGTAAGTTTCGCCCAACACCTTATGTTTATATTCCATATTGCTATTGCTCACGCTATAATTACGGACAGTAAATTAGGTGTTACATGTGAAAAAGGCAAACTTGGAAAACAGAATGCTTTTGTTCAGGTTCACATTTGCCTAAAGTATTTATACTTTCAAGTTTGTTTCTAAGAAAGAATTATGTTTCAGCAGTGCTACTTTCAATTTTGAACCAAAGACTTTTGGATAGACTCATTAAACCATTTATTTTGGAAATGTCAAGATTGAAAAAAGTGATATTTGGTGCATAGTAAATTCAGAACGTAAAATATCTAAATGAAAAGGTTAATAACACTAACATGAATTAACTGATAAACTTTTTATTTTTGTAGACTGATCCACTTCAATGGAGAACAGTATTTTTCATAGCTGCGGGTTTCAACGTTTTGACCGCAAGTATTTTTAATCTGTTTGGATCTGGAGACGTTCAACCCTGGAACGATCATGAAAGAAAAGAAAAGGCCTAAAGGAAGTGTAAAACAGAATAAAATAAAAAAAACTGAGAAAATGCTATTTTTATTCGATTTATTTTTGTGTCTTGTACCTCGATGCCTAAGGGATTATATTAGCCGAAAAGTACTAGATTAGAAATTTGTCAAAAATCACAGGAATAAATGAAGGAATTTTCTAATGACTTAAGGTACCAATAAAACTTCAACAAACACCATAACTAGCTTTAAAAAGTCAGATTAACTTAATACACTACTGAGCATCTATTTTCTTGTGCTTTTCCATGATAACC
>MU192691.1:4769-27798 GCA_016904865.1 Pissodes strobi | reverse complement strand
TTTTTTTTGGTAGCGTTGTGAATGCACTTTTGAACCACATGTCAGGTATGATTCCAGTGAAGTATTTTTCATTAAATATATCTGTAAGCCATCTGATATCTTCGTCAATCAATAGTTTTAGGAATTCATTCCGGATATTATCTGATCCTGGCGTTTTTCCATTCTTCAACCCTATCACAGTTCGAGTAACCTCATCAACTCTAATCGGCAAGAAATCCGGTACCTGGAACATGGGAGGATTTTCCGATCTGTTAGTTTCGTCGAAGAACTGGTTTATATATTCTTTTCAGTTTTTTATTTTACCCATGCTCCTGAATTTTCCGCTTACATTGAACTCCGTTTATCCCCTTTCAATAATCTCATCTCATTCATCAACTATAATATTTTATCTGTCATCCATGGCTGTTTTTTATCTTTTTGCGGAAATTAATTACCAATACTTTCAAACCTTTCAGCCATTTTCGGAAGACTCGATTCTACACTGTGAGCTATTTATTCAGTTACTCTTGGGCGTGTTCCTTCATTCTTCATTCTGTCTGAGTTTCCTTATATCCCATTTTCTTCTGTCTATCTTCTTCTTTATCCTTTTTAGCTTGAGTTTAAATTTGCCACAGAGAAGAGCATGATCTGAGTGTACGTCAGCTCCTGGGTACGTTTTAATAAGTAGTATATCTGGTTTCTTACAATATGACCATCTTCATTCTGAGGTGAAGTCTATGTATATAATCTTAGCTGGCTTAGGTATCCAAATAAAACTGCGATTTAATTTATTATAATATTTTGATTTTTTAATTTCATCAATAATGGTGATGTATCTGGGACAAGTAGCAGCCATCAATTTTAAATTAAATAAAGATCATTATTATCATGCATTTATTTGTATTAATTTTCAATCGTATATATTTTTTATTAACACTGCATCTAATACAATTTCACTTTCGGGACATGAGAGCTGAGGATGAAAAGCGACAGGTCCGCATTCGATTTTTTTTTAATTAAATATAAAAATCCTTAAATGGGTACATTTTAAATATAAACAGTATTTGCAATTATACTTTTATGTTATGTAATAAGGCGTGATGTGGTCATGAGAGCTATCCAAAACATGGGACCTCATTAATATGAGTCACAGCGCGTCTGCCTAGATGTTAGGACTAAGAAGATGGTACAAACATTATACAAAGTTGCATTTAAATTGCACATCTGGTTACCTTCTTATACATATATAAATCTTAACCTCTTATTTTCGAAAGAAATGAAATGACGTCGTGTATCATATATACACGTTCGTGGTCATCCCTGTATAACCCATATACAACACATAGGTTAAGGTTAAGCCATAAATATCGGCTACTGATCAATAATATGTCCAATTTTTATACTTTAATGAATAGCAGTAATATCTTACCTGGAGATTTTTCCTTGGAAGACTCGGCGGCGACTTGGGTCAGCGACGACAGGTATCGGGTACCTACGGGCAGGGCGGCGCCCCATAGGGACCGACAATAGCTCTGGAAACCGGGGGTCGCATGGAACTGCAAAGGTGAGGGAGAACCCCTTTCAGTATCTGCAACAACAAACCGTATTTACTTTAGAGCCTCTTATTCGTTTTTGTACCTCTTAAAAGCACCTCTACACTGCTATAAGTAACCATTAAAGAAATCGTTAAATTAATATCTATACTGATGATAATTAAATCAAACTTATTTATTCTAGTTTACTCGAATTTACTGCTAAGACTCTCAAGTGGACGTGAGTATATAAAAACGTTTGTAAGGGACATATTTGCACAAGATGTGCTCTGTCGAACGTAGGAAGATATCCTGAAATAACATCCTGGAAAAATATCACTGCAAAATATTTTCCGGAAAAATATGCTTTCCAAAAATCGCCTGAATGATCTTTCGATTAAATGAGCCTAATTCTCAAGTAAAAAAAAAATAATTTATAATCAATAATATCATCGGAATCGGATTGTGACATCATCAAAAATTATCCCGTGTGCAAAGGAGCTTTGAGAATTTGGACAAAATATAGGGTAATTTTTTAGAGGACGTGTCAGACCGATTTTGCCATTTTTTCCTGAAAAGTGTATAAAAATAGAAAATATTGAATTTGCAAACACGAATTTTGTTAAAAATATGTTACTTTTATAAATATTCCAGTGGCGTAACGAGGTTAAAGAAAAGAACTCCATTGCCCCATTGCATAACTAACCCAAACTAACCTAAGGCATACCCAAAATGGAAAATAACTGAATTGATACTGTCGTAAATTTTAGTCTTTTCCATACGTAAAACTCTATTTTATTTCTTTGACACGAAAGTATGAGGTTCTGCAACGCAAAATGCAAAGTACTACACTCCTATAGGTCAGTTGCATGCTTAGGTAACATCAAAAATCAAAAACTAATCTGACATGTCTTTTAAAAATTACCAAATGCTTCCATTATTATAATAATAATAATAATTATTACATTCGTCATTAATATGAGTTTACCTCAAAAATGGTAAAATATATCTATTTAAACATATTATAGTAAATTGATAGGGTAATAGAACGACAGTAAAATGACAAACATGACAACACCGTCAAAATTATATGCATTGCGTACAATTGGCAGAAATGAATTATTTAATTTGTAACTTTGAAACCCTGCATATCAATAAGGTGGCCGAATAGGAAAAAATATATATAAAAAGTACTGACAATATTTTGAGCTCCCCTGTATGCCCTGTCATTTATGACCATTCGTTTCTGGGTACTCTGTATAAACGTATCATATCTTCCATAATATGTGTCATCGTGTAAGGTCGATAAGAACATGCGTTTGAAGTGTGATATGTAAATATCTTCAAAATCGCTGAAGCTGCAATTACAAAATTTGGTTCCCGGGAATTTCCGGAGATGCGGAACCATGATATCAGCATTGTTGCCATTTTCCTAGATTTGCGCTACACGTAGTCATTTTGTTATCTGAAATGGAACGCCCTATTTGTTTTTATTGCAGTAAATTGGATGTATCAAATCTAGTATGACCCCAAATTTTCAGAATTTTATCTCTACTAATTGCTTAGATGTGACAATGACGCATTTTTTTAGAAAAAGTACCGGAACGCTTAAATATCTTCAAAATCGCTGAAGCTGCATTTACAAAATTCGGTACCGGGAGGTTTCCGGATATGTGGAATTAAATATCAACAGTGTTGCCATATTTCTCAAATTTGCGCTACACATAGTCATTTTGTTATCTTAAGATGGGACGTCCCATTTGCTTTTATTGCAATAAATTAAGCGTATCAAATGTAGAAAAAATCGAATTTTTTAAATTTTATTTCTCCTAATTGCTAAGATGTGACAACAACGCATTTTTAGTAAAAAGTGCCGGAACGCTTAAATATCCTCAAAATCGCCAAAGCTACATCATGGTCCAATTTCGCATGCCCGGAAACCCCCAGGGTACCGAATTTTGTAAATACAGCTTCAGCGATTTTGAAAATATTTAAGCGTCCCGGTACTTTTTTCTATAAATGCGTTGTTGTCACATCTTAGCAATTAGTAAAGATAAAATTCTGAAAATTTTGGGTCTTACTAAATTTCATTCTCCCAATTTATTGCAATAAAACTAAATGGGGCGTTCCGTTTAAGGTAAGCGCAAAACTGGGAAATATCGATTTTGAAGATATTTAAGCGTTCCCGTACTTTTTCTAAAACTGCGTCGTTGTCACATCTCAGCAATTAGTTGAGATAAAATTCTGAGAATTTTGGGTATTATTAAATTTAATACGCCCAATTTATTACAATAAAAATAAATGTGGCCTTCCGTTTAAGATAGCAAAATGATTACGTGTAGCGCAAAATTGGGATATCTGGCAACAGTGCAGATATCATGGTTCAATTCCGCATGCCTGCAATTTTTTGCAGGCATGCGGAATGCATGCATTGGGAATGCATGCATTGGAAATGCAGCTATACAATTTTATTTTAACGTTTCCTCCCATGGTTTGGTCTTTATCAAAAATTACAAAGGATAGGAAAAAACGAATTAAAAGGACAATAATATTTGATTTTGTGAAAAAAAGCCTACCTATGCACGTATAATACAGACATGGTCAACATATACTGTTACGCAACATTGGGACACACATTTTCTTTTTTTTTTTTTTTTTTTTATGGCAGTGGCACACACACTAAAGGTAGATCCTATGGCGCTCGACGAGCGGTGTGGGTGCAAAGATGTTGATTGACACGGTTCTTGAATATTTGTAGGTTGTAATTAGTGGGAAACAGATGTCCTGGAAGTGAGTTCCACAGTGATGCAGTGCGCCAGACAAAGGAGTTCTGGTAAAGCGATGTTCTAGGTGTTTCTAGTTGTACGACGAACTGGTGCGCTCCTGCCGTCTGTCGGGACTGCCTGACAGGAGTTGCCAGGGGCGGGATTATGTGGGCCAAATCCTGGGAACATCTGCCGTGAAAGTATCTGTAAAACAGAGACATCTCGGCCACATGTCTGCGATGTTCCAGACTATCCAGATTCCGGGTCAACTCCGGATCGCCGACGAGACGCACAGCCCTCTTCTGAATGGAATCCAGCAGCTTTAGGGTATGCTTTGGTGCGGCACCCCAGATATGTGAGCAATATTCCAAGCACGGTCTTATTTGCGCTTTGTACAGCAAGAGCAACTGCTGCGGTGTATAGAGTTTTTTGTTGCGAAATAGCGCACCAAGCTTCTGGGAGGCTGATTTTGCGATGTTAGCAACATGGTCATGCCATGACATATTGCTGTTGACCGAGACACCCAGCAGCCCGATTGACGAGGATGAAGGAATGGTCGATTCTGCCATAATGATGTCAGGGCCCGCTGTATTGACCCTCTTAGTAAACGTTGCTGCTTGGGTCTTTGCTGCATTGAACTGGACCAAATTTCGGTCGCCCCAAGTTTGAACTTTCTCCAGGTCTTGATTAATTGCTGTAATCTGCTCCTGTCTGCGGTGATGAGTCTCAGTCGCTGGTAAGGGCTTTTCTGATCTAAAGTGGGAGACAAGGGTACTGTCATCTGCAAAACTGTAAACAGGATTATTCGTTTCGATCAGCAGGTCATTAATATAGATGAGGAACAGAGTTGGTGAAAGTATTGCGCCCTGAGGCACGCCCGCGTTGATGGTGAATGTGTCCGAGATGTGTCCATCGACTGCAACATGTAGGGATCGGTTCTTAAGGAAACTGGCCAGCCAGCTGCAGAGAGAGGCGGGCAGTCCCAAGGACGGCAGTTTGTTGAGCAGTCCGTCATGCCAAACTCTGTCGAATGCCTTTGAAATATCCAACGCAATCGCTCGAGACTCTCCGTAGTTTTCAATTGCCCTACTCCATATATGAGTGACATAGGCCAATATATCTCCTGTCGATCTCTCTTTGCGAAAGCCGTATTGATTATCGCTGATTATTCTGTTGCTCTCGAGGTACTTGAGTAGTTGCTGGTTGACTGCACGTTCCATGACTTTGGAGATTATTGGAAGCAAGGCAATCGGGCGATAGTTTGAGGGCGTGGTTTTCTTGCCTTTTTTTGGAACAGGTTGCACTCGAGCGACTTTCCAAGAGGATGGGTAAATCCCTTTTCTGTAAGAAAGAGAAAAAAGCCTGGAAAAAACAGGTGTTAGTTCGTTGGCGCAGTTCTTTAGCACGATGGCAGGTATTCCGTCCGGTCCTGATGCCTTTAGCGTATCTAGTTCTTTAAGGATTTTGCGAATATCACGATGAGAAAACTTGACTTCTGCCATGGTGGTGTTGATGTTCGGTATAGTGGGGAGAGTCTTGCTTTGGGGCACGTCTAAGGTAGAGTGCGATGAAAACATTTTGGCGAGCATGTTTGCTTTTTCTTTGGCTGTAGTCGCCGTGATGCCACGTTCGTCCGTCAAAGGTGGGAGAGACGTTTTTGTAAAGTTGTTACTTACTGCCTTTGCTACCGACCAGAAATTCCTGGAGCCACTGGGGCATTGCAAAAGTTTATTCCTAATCCTTTGATTGTGTTTGTCCTTAGTTTCGTCGATCACACGTTTGCACTCGTTTCTCGCTTCGATAAAATAATTGCGATTTTCAGCGGTCTGATTTTGCTGCCAGTACTTATAGGCTTGCTGTTTCCTTCCTACAGCTCTTTCGCATCTTTTGTCGAACCAGGGCTTTCCTTTTGATGGTAACTTGATGGAATTTGGGATGTATGCTTCCATTCCTGAGGAGATTACTTGCATGATCTCTTCGCAGCAGTCTGACGGGTCGTCAGTGGCAAAGCAGACGTCGAGCCAAGGAAAATCTAGGTAAAACTGCCTCAGATCGTCCCAGTTTGCAGAATTGTAATGCCAGATTTTGCGAGGCAATGGTGGATCCTTCTGTATGAGTGGCAATTCACAAACCGTTGTAATAAGTTTGTGGTCGGAGGTACCTAATGGCGGACCAACTGTAACCTTGTACTGGTCATGATTGGTGGTCAGAAAAAGATCCAGGAGGGCGGCGAATTCGCCCCTCTCTGAGATTCGAGTTGGTTCGTCTACAAGTTGAGTAAGCCCGCAGCTGATGGCAAATGCTTCAGCCTCTCTACCTTCGTTGTCGGTCTTGTTGTGATGTTTGAGCCAGTTGGTGTTGTGGGCATTGAAGTCTCCCAGAACGATTATTTCTGAACTGGGGTGATCGACCTGTATTGAGTCAAAGGTGGTAGCTAGTGTTGAGAAACAGCTTTGGTAGGCTCTATCGCTCGGAGGGCGATAGAGACAACATATAAACTTGGTTAATCCCTTGGCGGTGAACTTGAGCCACATGACGTCAAGGTTGTTCGGTTCGAGTGTTTCCTCGCGGTGACATGAAAGATCGCTTCGGACAAAAATGCATATTCCGAACTTATATCTAAATCGGGTATGTAAGTCGTAACCAGGATAGAGGTAGTTCACTGTTGTTGTTGTAGAACATACTTGTGTTTCTGTAAGGGCTAATATGTGTGGTCTATTTGCTTGTAGATGTTGGTGTACCGAATTTATGTTTGTATTTAGGCCTCTTATGTTGCAGAAATCTATTCTAAATTGGTTCGGTATCTTTGCTGTCTGTGAAATGCGGAATGAAGGGTTCCCAGGGCCACCCAGCGCCCGGAGATCCGAATGGCCGGGGAGTTTACCTCCGGAATATTTTGATCCTGGAAGCACCATCATGTCCATATATTCCTTTAAAACGAAGACTCTCTTCTTTGTCCGTTGACTCTCGTGAGAGTATGGTGACATCATGTCTCAATGGCTTTTATGGTAGTTCTCCATCCTTGTCTGTCTTGGGCTGCTAGGGACGCTTCTTGGATTCCATGGCCGATAATATCTTTGGTTTGGTCTATCCATCTTGTCGGTGATCTGCTCCTTGGTCTTTTGCTATCTATTTTTTCCTGTATAATAAGTCTTTCTAGGCCATCTGTTCTTCTTGCTATGTGTCCAAAAAATCTTAGGTATGACTGATTAATTTTTGTTGAGAGTCTAGTTTTTATTTTTATAGTTGATTAAGTATAGAGGCATTTGTTCGATGTTCCGTATATGCTATTCTTAGCATTCTTCTATACGCCCAGGTTTCAAAAGCATCTATTTTTCTGCGATTTGTTAGTTTTAGTGTCGATGTTTCAGCTGCGTATGTGGCTATAGGGAAAATCAATGTATTCAGCAGTTTTAATTTATTCTTCTGCGATGTTGTTGTGTCTTTCCATATTCGAGTAAGCTTTATGGTAGAGTTTCGTGCTATTGCGAGTCTTCGTTTAATCTCCTCATCGCATCCTCCTTTATTTGCCAGAAGAGAGCCAAGGTATACAAACTTTTCAACAACTTCAAAGCCGCCGATTTCTTCGATATTTGTTGCGATCCACTATCATTACCTGAGTTTTCTTTTTGTTTAACATCAAACCATGTTCTCTACTAATTTTATCCAGTTTTGTCATTATCTGTATAAGTGCTTCCTCTGAGCAAGCAATGATTAGAGCGTCATCCGCATATCTAAGGTTTGTGATTTTTTTGCCAACAATAGTAATTCCTCCTTTCCAACCTTGCAACACTTTCCTCATAATGTACCCGCCATAAAGTTAAAAAGTAAGGGCGAGACAATGCATCCCTGTGTGACACCAGCGTTAGGTCTAAATGCTTTGGATATAGTGTTATTAACTTTTATTTTCCCATAGCTGTTTTCATAGACATTTTTAAGGAGGAGAATGAGATGAGCTGGCACTCCCATGTTCTCTAGCACCAGCCAGAGCTTTTTCCATTTGACGCAGTCGAAAGCCTTACTATAGTCAACAAAGCAAAGGTAGGTTTTGACGTTAAATTCATATGCCTTTTCAATTATTTGTCGAGTGTTCAGAATCTGTTCCCTTGTACCTTTGCCTGACATAAATCCGGTTTGTTCGTCTGGAATTTGTGGTAGGAGGAAAGCTTTTAAGCGATTGTTAATAACGTAAAGGATAATTTTGCTTACGTGTGACATTAGCGCAATGGTTCGGTAATTACTACAGTCCAGAGGCGACCCTTTCTTGTGTAAAGGCATATATATTGATTCACACCAGTCTTTCGGCCATTCACCAGCCTTCCATATAAGTTCGCACAGTCGATACATAGTATCTATCCCCAGTTCTCCCATTGCTTTAATTGTTTCAGCCGTGATTCCATCTCCGCCTGCAGATTTTGTGTTTTTTAGTGAATTGATGGCTTTTTCTATTTCGGATTTTAAAATTGAGGGTTCTTTTTCCATTTCGTGTACCGTTTGTTGCTGTTCATTTGTGTCTGCATTACTAAATAGTTTTTCACAGTATTGCCTCCATACCTCGGCTATGCCAGTGGGGTCTGTAATTGTTTGTCCTTTATCATTTTTTATTATGTGCGTTTGTGGTTTGAATTCTCTGGCTAGATATTTAACTTTTTGGTATAATTCGTGGGTCCTGTTATTGTTTGCATGTTCTTCCAGTTCTTTGCATGTGTTTGTCGGCATTACATGCTTTTGGAATTGCTTTATCAAGTTTTGTCTTATCTTCTTGACTAATGGCATTTAAGGAAACTTTCTGCTTGCGTGACTCTATTAAAATTGTTGTTTCTTTTGTCATCCAATGCTTTTTTTTATTGGAGCAGTTTCTTTAAACTCGTTTGTACCGGACACTATCCATGATTTTATTGCGTTCCACGACTCATTTACATCCTCAGTAACCTGTGGTGGTCCTGTTGCTTTCAGTTTCTGTTGAAACCTGTTTGGTTCAGGCGTAGATATTTTTTGGTTAGGTTTTGTGAGATGGATTTTCTTTAGTTTTACACTAAGGCAACGAAGACACATAACACTAAATAGGAGACGTGTACAGCTTGTTCAGCTTGTTCAAATTACTTACAACTTTTCTTATTATTTATTGCATTTCGATTTTCTTATTCCCTTTTTTGTGTTTGCTTCAGTCAGTATTTTTATATCCTTGTGGTTAAACGTAATATGTTTTTTTGTCTGTTCCTGAATTGTTAAGGCGGTATAATTCCGTCTGTCATACTTATAGCTCTTAAGGCGGTTTTCGAGATATTGACTTCTCTGTCCTATGTATGAGCCATTGCAGTTGTTACAAGCAAGTTCATAAACGGTGTTACTTTTTTATTTTTTAGAGTTTTCGTTTCAGTCTACTAAACTTTTTTGATAAGAAATTATGGCCTCTATGACAAATTGAAATTTTTTTAATAAGTTTTGAAACTGCTGAGATAGACCACTTACAAAAGGCAGAGAGAGAGAGAGAGATATTTTAAGTTGTGTTTGTTTGATGATGTGAGCTGATTTTTAATTGAATTAGAAAATTTCTTTGTTTGAATATTTTATTTATAAAATCTTCGGGGTATAGCATTTTTGCTATTTTAATGGCTCTTTCTTTGTACTCAGTCAGGGTCAGAGAGCTGTATAGCCAGCCCTGTCTACTAATCCAAGAATAACCGATTTTTTTTTTTTGAGAAATGTGATGACTGGAAAGAAAATTTAAATCCCTGGAACACCACGTATTTTTGGACCTGGAACACCACGTATTATTGGTATACCATTCGGTCTTTATTTCTCAATTTTGGTGATCCAGCGTTACATCCAAAAAGTTAATTTTTTTATCTTCTTCGACTTCAGTTGTAAATTGGATATTGATGGGGTATGCATCGAATTTTTCAAGGGAGATTTCTAAATGATTTTTAGGAACTCAACGTCAACGTATCTATAAACGAAATGGTGCACCTGCTCTGTGCGGTATGATTGAGGTTGCGCGCTGTCAAACATTTCCGAACAGGCTATACCCAGATTAATACCTATCCAACCAAATTCGCATTAAAATCTATATTAAAATCCTTTCAAATTATGCTAATTAAAATAAAACTGCAAATTTTCTGGCAAAAACACATACACGTCATTTAGGGTATTCATAAAAATAAATCTAAATGGAATCCACATGTTTCGTGATACATTGATATCGTATGCTGCAACAACAAAAAAAACATATCCGTTACGCCTAGTTAAATCGGCCACTGACTTTTCTGAAACATATGGTTTGATATTAAGTATTCTCATTTATTTTAAAAGACACTAAATGACATATTGTTATAAATGATGCATACATTCTTGTACGAAATACTATATGGGTTATTATTGCATAATATCTATCAATTTTGTAATATCTATATGGCGATATTAATGGTCTAATACCAATAGTGCCAACAAGTACTTTCTGGAAAGTATGTACATATTTAATGCTAAACGGTATAAGTGTTTTCATCGAGCCACGCTCTGGCAACATTGATCAGGAGTCCCGGATACTGCTCTGTTTATTTAGTTATTTAATTAGGTGTGCATGTTTATCAGTTGAATCAAAGGAGATGGACGATGGTTCCCGTGTCCCCCCTTAGATCCGTCATTGTATCTTATATACAAACTGACAGACAGGTGAAATCTGTTAAAAAATGACACGCGTGTTTCCTAAATAGTCATATTCGCACTTTCAGAATAATTGTACGTATTTTATGGATAAACGACGCCCATGGAAATTACAAATTACTCATCCTCATAATATCCAATATTATATAAAGAAATATCTGTTCCGGGACGGGATATTAACAGCAAACAACCGTTTTTGACAAGACTCTTCCTGATTTAAGTTCATTAAGGCCACATTGCGGAGAATCAGCTCGAACAATTAAAACCCAGCAAAAAATTAAGTACCGTTTCCTCCCGCGATGACGTAAATAGAACCGCCGTATATATGAAATAAAATTACAAATCTTTTTACATGTCTAGTTTTTTGTCGGATGATGGTGTAGGGTTTCGGTGCAAGTACACGATATGTAGCGATCACTTATGTTGGCCATCTGCATGGAGTACTGTTTCTTCGCGTTTGGACTTTTGTTTTTAGCGTGAGTAACGACAGGGAACCCAGGGATTCTCATTTAAAATGTTAATCGATTTAATTTATCGAAATATTGCACACGTTTATTTTTTTTAAGAATGGCAAAATCAACTTGAGTGTGTTTCAAATTTAGAGAAATTCCAATTTGCACCCTAGTTTCAATCATTATTGCTCACACACCTGCCTTTAATAACCCAGCAGTAAGAAGTAAAACAGTTTGTTCGTCAAAAAGGCTAGCCAAGAATTTTTTTTTCGTTATTCATTTATCCATAAATGCCCCAAAAGTGGCCTCAAGCGGCACCTAAATAAAGCACCCTAATTCTTAATAGGTGTGTGCATATATCGCAAGTATTTTTAACTAGAAGTGTATTTTGTATCCCATTTTCCACAAATGATAGATAAAATCAATTATTAACCGACGAGTGATTGCTTCATATCCTAAATAGCATTAAAAGTAAAGCCGCAAGTATTTATTTCGTTTGATCGCTAAAACCAAAATAAGCTGCTTACACAGAATCTAGTATCTGTAGCTCTCCGAAGATTTAACCGATCCTATAAGGATTTTCTGCTTTATTATTTATATCGGATTTTATCTGTATTGCCGAACAACATTTCACGGCCTATAAATAAACAATGATTCTGTCATTGATCCAATGAAGATTTCCACAAACTTAACTATTCATATTCGTTATACTCTTTATATAATTTACAATTAAATGACGATATCGAAGCTCACAGAACTTTTCACTTATTCGAACGTTTCAAATTTTTTTGAGATGCTCAAACACTGTGCTTAACAAAAATGTACACGTTTTGAAAATTAGTCCTTTCGCAAGCCCTCAAATAATTGCGATTTACATCATTATTACATGTTTTCAATTTTTTGTACTCTTTTAAATTGATGAAACAGATTTGGAGTCCAAAATCACCAAAAAGTGAGATTGATGCACATTATGACGCTCCCATGTATTACTTACTAGAAACGGTCTCCCTAAAAATTGATCCACGATGCGTCTGACCCAAAGTGGGCAGCATGCTGGTCAACGTCTGACTCAGAGTGAGCTGCTGCAGCGAATCTTGGCCGTGTGTCTAAAAAGGCAGAGAGAAAATTTTACCCTAGGCGGGTAGTGCCAAAGGCACGGAATCTCGCCTCGGACCAAATGGTACGAGCAGCTCCACGGATTCTGGGGGAACAATCCACCAACTAAAACTGAAGTGACCGGGGCGAATCCTTTCGAGAGGCCCCCAAGAATACCACCGAGTGGCAGGACTCTATCAGTCCCAAATATAAGAATGGAGGAAATAATATCACTAGAAGATTCGCCACCTTTGGCTAAGCAACCATCGAAGAGGAAGAGAACGGAACCTCCCATAGACATAGTAAAGAGACCCAAACACCAAGACGAAGTCAACAAAATGTTAAAACAGACTATCCAAAAAATCAAAGAAACCCAAGTATTAGTTTCTGCCAATGTAAACACCAAAGTGGAAATAAAGAGGGCAGTTGAAATGCTCTCCAACTTAGCGGCGAAACTAGACTTTATTACAAAGGGGGCGTATAACCTGCTGCCCGCAAAACCGGAAGTTAAAACACACTAAGGCTTAGCCCAAACAGAGGCAAACGACACAACATAGGCGCGAACAGAAAAGAAACTAATGACAACTGCGGTCCAAACTGACCCAACAGAAAATAGAGAGAAGCATACAGGAAGGAGATCCAGGACAAAATGAAGGAAGGGGGAATGGAAAACTTTAAAGAGGTAATCGATATCTCATGACCAGGACATACTTTCACCAGAGTTCTTAAACGGGAGGAAGAAATACTGAAGGCCCCAGCGACAAGGGCATTGTCGCCATGGTGGACGAAGACTCGAATCACGGGTTAAATAAACAAATAAGTACTCGCTTCAGAGGTCTAGAAACATTGAAAGAACAAAAACTGGAAAAATGATAAGACGACGTACACCATCAACATTACGGAGGCACCAAACCCAGACGGCGGCACCATGGACCAAAGGAGACAATACTTGTTTTGCACCTCAATGCTAGATGAAGAAGGTCTAATTACAGAAGAAGCAGCTTATCAGGGACTCTCAAAATAGAATAATACTCCCAAATATGGGCAGCTGTACAACTACAATCAAGAAGATGCTGGAATTCATCTTCTACTGGACAAGTGTGGACATCCACGTAACATATACTCGCGGCAAAAGCCCCCCCCACAAAGCACCAGACCAACTCAAGAGGCGGTGATCGTCAAAGCCGAAGGACTGTCCTATGCGCAACTCATGAAGACGATCAGAAAGATGTCGACCCGCAGGAAATTGGAGTTCCAATTAATGGTGTCAGAGAGACCAGAAATGGAGAATTACTCATAACTTTCAAAGGTGGAAAAGACCAATGGGATCCATTAACAGCAGAATTAAAGGGGTTAAAACCACCGCCAAAACAGCAACAAAAGTCCTACATATCAGAAACTTGGACGGCCTACCAGACAAAGAAGAAATAGAAGGGATATAAATATTCCCACAAACGTAATACGAGTAACATCAGTTAGGAAAGCAGGGCGAGGGACGCAGAATGCGACTGTCGTCTTGCATAACAGTGCAGCGATTAAACCGTTAGAAATGGGAAGCATAAAAATAGGATGGACTAATTGTAGCATCAGAGAGAGAACAGAGGAACAAAAATGTTATAAGTGCTGGCGAACCAGTAATAAATGTCAAGGACCGGGCAGAAGAGGACTCTGTGTAAACTGTGGTAAAGAGGGCCACTTTGTCAGAGAGTGTCAAGGAGAAGTTGCTTGTCTAGATTGTGACAAAGTAGGACATCAAACCGAATCAAGGAAGGCCCAAACCTTGGAATCAAAAATGCCTCACACGAGTAACAAGGAAGCCATCAAAGTACTACAAGTTAACCTTAATAGATGCCATGCCGCACACAACCTGCTGATAGCCACCGCTAAACAACAGGGCATATATTATACCGGTCTCAGAGCCCAATCACAAAGAACTGAGTAATACTGGGTGGTACGCCGACACCAAAACCGACACAGCGCTGAAAAAAATCAACGCAGACATCCCCTGCCTCAAAGTAGGGACAGGAGACGGCTTCGCGTGGACGCAATTGAAGGATGTCACCCTTTTTAACTGTTACTATTCACCAAACAAGACCGTGGAGAAATTCAAACGCGCCCTAGAATTACTAGGGGAGATTACAGATAACGCTCGCGGGGACCTAATCCTAATGGGGGATTTTAACGACAGTGCAATAGAATGGGGAATGCCAAGAACTAACTGCAGGGGTGCCCTATCCCTGGAATGGATTGCCTCAAAAAATTTAATATTGCAGAACAGGGGATGGGAAGCCACCTTCCAAAGAGGGGAAGCTAGTTCCATAGTGGACCTTACAATAACAAGAGGTAGAGTTGGTGCTAAAGTTAAAAACTGGAAAGTTTTGGAACAGGAAACATTGAGTGACCACAAATACATACATTTCGAAGTGGAGAATAGTAAGAGTACCAAGCAACCTACATATATAAAAGGATGGAAGGTTAAGAAATTAAATATCTCGGCGCTCGAAGAGGCCACCACCAAAGTAAAAAAGCAGAAGGGCACCAGAAACGGCAGAGCATCTAGAACATGTCCTGAAAGAGCTGTGTGAGTCATCAGTGCCCCGAAAAATTGAAAACAACACCAGGAAGCCCGTCTACTGGTGGTCGAGAGAAACAGCTAACCTAAGGAAGATCTACCTCGAATCCAATAGGAAACTGACTAGGAACAATCGCAGATCCACTACAAGAAACGAGTCTGATAGGGAACAATATTTAAAGAACAGGAAAGATTTAAGGCTGGCAATAAACAAGGCAAAAAGAAACTGTTGGAGGAAACTCTGCGACGAAATAGACCAAAACTGTTGGGGTGACGGATACAGAATTGCAACTAGAAGTTTAAAAATGAAGACTGGAAATGAAGACAATGGAGAACACCGTAGAGGTTGCAAAGACGCTATTTCGGAACAGACCACTTATAGTATGGGAAAAGGTAAATACCATTGAAGAGGATATTCCCGATCTCTCAAGAGAAGATATTATGAGCGCAAGCTGAAGACTAAAGCCCCATAAAGCCCCAGAACTGGACTGTACACCTGCTGATGTGCTAAAACTGTGGTACCAAAAAGCCCGGAACTATTTCTTAAAGTTTTTAATAATATTATAAAAAGCGGCGAATTCCCAACAACTTGGAAAAGGGCAAAGCTAGTGCTCATAGAGAAACCTAAAAGGGATACCAATGAGAAACCGAAATTTAGGCCTATCTGCCTCTTAAATACAGCAGGACAACTGATGGAGCATATAATTCTATCTAGACTAACGAAAGATCTGAACCTCGACGACAAGAGGCATTGGAAATCGTGAAAATGGAAATCTATAAGAAGAGTCATAGATATAGAAGAATCGCTGCGATAGTGACTTTAGACGTTAAGAACAACTTCAACTCGGCACTTTGGAGGGAGACAGTCGATGAAATAAGGAGAATAGGAGCTGCGTCATATCTAGTAAAGCTTATATAGAGTTACTTTACAGAGAGAACCATCATCTTAGAAGCGGAGGCAGAAAGAAAACAGTTGGAGATGTCATGTGGCGTTCCGCAGGGCTTGGTCCTGGGACCCACTCTGTGAAACATCCTTTATGACGGCCTCCTTCACCTAGGGCAGCCCGACTGCGTCACCCTCATGGGTTACGCAGACAATATAGCGATGGTCGCACTAGCCGGGGATACCCAATAACTCCAACTGAAGGTAGAAACCGCCATGATTGGCATAGAGGAATGGTTGCATGACAATCATCTGGAACTGGCAACTGAAAAAACCGAGGTGGTTATAGTGGCATCAAAAAGACAACCATCAGAATTCTAGGAAAAGACATACCATCGATACCAGAAATTAAATACTTGGGTGTATGGATAGACAGCAAACTGGAACTAGGAAGACAGCTGTCAGGATAAACAATGCAATGATGGCACTGGGGAAAATGATGCCAAATGTTGGAGGAACAAGAGCCAGTAAAAGAAGGCTTATCTGCTCGGTGGCAAGATCCATCCCCTTGTACGCTGTTCCAGAGTGGGGCGACGCTATGAGACACAAAAAAAATCGAAGCATATACGAGAGAACCCAAAGACAGGGTCCATCCACAGATGCTCTTCTTGTCGTTGCCGAAACACCCCCAATCGATTTATTGGTCCAGGAAACCTCCTACATATTGCAAGCAACTGATGAAGAAAGATAGACCGTTGGGAGGATAAATAAAGAAAGTGTAATGCAAAGATGGCAAGAGAGGTGGCCAAAAAGCCAAAAAACTAAGATGGACAGCAAGACTCATCCCAAATATATCGTCTTGGCAAAAAAGGGAACACGGAGAAACAAACTTCTACCTGACACAGATACTCGGGACATATGACTGTTTCAGGGACTACACATATGACATAGGTAAAACGGAGGACAACGAGTGTATTCACTGTGGGGAATACGACACCGCAAAACACACTATTTTTCTATGTCAGCACTGGAAAGAACTAAGGGAAAAATGTTTCCGTCAAACAGGGACGAGACTCACACCAGAAAATCTCATAGCGCAAATGATAAACAGTGAACGAAAATAGGACGATATGAATAAAATGGCATAGTATGGTATGGTATGAGGACAAAAAGCGAGGATGAAAGGAAAAACCAAGAAATCCCAGAATATTTCTAGCGTCTCGTACCAAGTACCTATACCTGTATATGCTAAACATAAAAGGAATGGACAAGAGAACCAACCGGGATAACCTACGCCATCCGAAGTAATGCGAAAGCGATCCCAGATGGCGCAGGAGTAGTGACCGCAAGGGGGAAGGGTTTTTAATTCAACACTCCTCTGGGCGCTAGAACACCAAAGCCCAGAGAGTCTTTTGAAGATTTCCTAATCCCCGCAAAAAAAATTAGTCCATTCAATTTACGTTTAATCATAGGCTAAGTCATCTCGATATATAAAACACCCATCTGAATCCAGTATTCTTTTGAAAGTATGAAAGTATACCAAATGGGCACGTGGTAATTTTCTATTGTGATTCTTGTTCATCAGGTTCAATCAGGACAACAACGCGGAGAAAGTTTCAGAAATTGGGTAAACTTACTTCCGCCTTTGAAGGTTGTGGTGTGGAATACCATCAAGTTATTTTATTTGCTTGAATAGATTTTTATCAGGCAGTTTGAGTTTGAAAAAATACCCTTATTCCGCAAGGAAACTAATAACGGTGGCAGAAACGAGGGAACATTATTATTGCCATGCATATTTTCAAATTTTCAAAATCATTGGATCGTTTTGAACTTGTTGTCTTTAAATGCGAATAAATGAATCAATTAGCAATAAAATATTCCTTTGTCAGCTCGATTGGATTCGATTCGATAAATATATTCTGGTTCGACAGACAACATGGAGGCAAACGGGCGATAGTGTTTGTCTAATCGGCGTACACATTTGATATCAAAATTACGGACCAATCGCGTGGAACACCGTCAATATTGTCGCTTCATACAAAATTGACCGCCTTCCGTCAATATTTGGATAAACCGATAAAATTGTAATATCCGGCATTTTTATTAGTTGCAGCCCGCTTTGCTTTCGTCCGACATAAATGACTTTTTTGGAATTGCGCGCTTTTTATATAATTATTCCGTCGGGTTTATTGAATAATTAAATACAATTGCGTTATGCCGGTGATGTGATTTGATGCTATCTTTTATTGCGTTCGTTCATTCGTTATACAAACATATTGCGAGATAAGAGCAAATCAAACGTTATCTATTGAAATTTACTTTCCCTTAAATAACTGCGTTTTGCTAAGCATTAAACCAATTTAGCCTTTTCTGTTTTTTCTTTATACCGGGTGTCCGCACAACAAAAAAAAATAGTGAGGTTATGGTCTTTATACTTTCATAATATGTTGGAAAACCTCTGCGATGGTATTCTATCGCGTACCAAGTAGATGCTCTCAGTTTTTCATATATCCCAACCCTGCCCTGAATATATCCATCTCCCTCTCCGGTAAAACTAATTATTTTTTCGTCAATTTCAATTAACGGGCTATCTAGTTGAGCGCAGAGCACTTCAAAGGGAATTCGATATAGAAATCAAATTATTGTTCGCTCGCACTCAGTGCTGATCCGTTTTATCTCTTCATTTATCATTTTTGTAATCGCGGCAAGCACCGCGGTCACAGTCTAATTGCGTTATGCCTCGGTTTGCAATCGGCGACGGCCCTTATCCGATTAGCTGATGGGGCGTGTGTTGACGTTTTCTATATTTTTCAGTAATATTCATTAAAATGGCTGGATTTCACTGCTAGAATTTAGGGATTAAAGATGATTTTGTTCTGATTATTTCTTAGACGTCTACAATATTTTGATTTGGGCTTTGATTAGATATGGGTAACTGCACTCTGGTTTAATTAATTCAAATCAAATTTTTTATTTTGATATTTTTGGACACCCCCTGTAAGTATATATTGTAACCTCATTCATTCTTCTGATATTGGGACATCAATATAAATTAACGTTATACTACTACTTAATCCTCGCGCAATTGCGAACTTAATTTATAAATAACCGATTACCGCATACACCAATGCCAAATATCGAGCTTGATATAATAATAATAAAACAATAAATTCGCTCAACTTCCACCATAAAAGGAATTAAAACATTTTTACAATATTCAACAATTTTTTGATAAGGTTTACTACCTGGTTTCGATTTTGACGCTATCTAATTCCAGTTGTAAATCTTATTTTATTGATGTTGTATCTGGATTAGGACTTAGGACCCGAAAGTTTTTGCAATATGATTTTTATCTTTCACAGATGAATTTCCCGATATTTTTTTGTTAAATAAGGCAATATTTTCGCTGCCTGGAATAAAAAAAAATAAACTAAATTTTTTATAAAAATTTAAAGATATGCGGATGCATATCTTTAAATTGCGGATGAGGTTTTCAGTGTTTGTTTGTTTGGTCCGCAGGGTATATGCTGCCTCTTGCCTGTATGCGTAATAAGCGAATAGGAACTAATATGGGGTGTCCCTCATAGAAGTTCCACCTCCTTTATCCCAATTATTTTTAAAAAATAAAATTTTTCCATTCGTAAGCTCAGCTTAAATACTTGTTTTTTCAAAAAGTTTCCAAAAATTGCATTTTTAAGCTACTTCTTAAATGGAATGGTACTTTTTCTATATGTTTGGTTTTGGTTGCATCAGATCTTAAAAATAATCATCTGGACACGGAACAAAAGGTATGTAAATAATTCTATGCTGATTGAATTTTTGCTAGGCATAGAATTAGGCAAATTTTAATAGATCTCGGTGTATTTTGAAATATCAATTAAAGGGTCTTGCTAACAGTTTTTAACACTTAGGATGGCTTTTATCACAGATCATATACTGAAAAGATAGGTAATGGTGTATTTAAAAGCATTGGAACAAGGTGGCACGATCATAAACAGAGATACTTGCGACTACGTAAAGATATTTTATGCGGGATGGAAATTTCCATAGGCGTACCTACTCATTACAATTTTCGAATTTATTTTAAATTCAATTAATTGTTTTTAATTCATTGTAACAAAACTGATGTTTGACTGCCAATCTTACAATTTTATATTTTTTGAGATATAGGTAAAATTACAAAAAATTGGATTATTATTTTAGTAATTTTAACAACATAATATTTAATAAACACTATTCTATACCACCTTGCCGTTATTAAAAAAAAATAAATAATATAATATACAAAGACATAATACATACTTAATATATAAAATATACATATTTCTTCATTAACATAATTCAGACAAAATATATTTAAGGCGTTAAAAAATTACAAAATAGGGTAATATTAAATGTATACACATAAATTACCCCATTTAGAACCTAAATCTCTATAAACCTAAAGGAAACATAATATTTAAATATTGAAACATATATGAATTAAAATAATTATGCATCTTAAATTACTCACTCATAATACATAACAAAACATTTAATAGAACCTTTCACAAAGCAAATAAAACTTACAAGTCGTAACCTACAAACTATATAAAAGCAAAAATTAATTGAAGAAAAAGACTTCTTCATAATGGCGTTGTCACATAATAAATTACCTTAAAATTAAAAAACTATAAAAAAGGAACAAAAAATATTTTTTGGACAAATTAATTTAATTTGCCTTCTTAGTATAGGTACATATTATTATTTATCTATATAATAGACCCATATTACTTGTGCCAGTCCACCCGTGCATCATAAACATTCATAATCCACATCCGTGTAATATGAAATAAATCGAGTTTGTGTTCTAGTCGGTACTACTTGATCTTGGATGGCAAACAACATGCCCTCGGTTTGTGGATAGAGATACCCCGCTGTAAGGTAAGTATTTGATTTTTCAAGCTCTCGAAAAATCTTCCATGCTGAGCCTTAGTTTTCCATTCTTGTCTGAGTTTTTCTGTGGTCTTCTGTTTCAGGTTCCGGCTCCAATGACAGTATGAGAGCGGTATATCCACGGTCCCAGACTGCGATACGCTTGTATAGAGGAGATTGCTTTTCGAGGAAGTATTTCCGCAGGCTGTCTCTTTCTCTGTTGCTGGCGTCCTCCAGACTTGTTAACCCTCGGCCGCCTTCTGCTCGGGGTAAGTATAGACTCGTGTCTACACACAGGAATATTACTTTGGCTCCCTGGCTTCCGCATGCGCAGAGTATGGGTGCGTTCGTTTACAAGTGTCTAGGACTTCACGCATGGGCCTCCGCTCGCTTCGCTCGCTCCGGGGCGCAACCAAACAAAACTAACTGAAACTAACCCAAATAAAAAAAAGCAAACATAATCATACTAACCCAACTAACTGAAACTAACCCAAATTAAAAAAGAAAAGGAAACATAATCTAACTAACCCAAGCTAAACCAAATTAAAAAAAGCAAACATAATCTTAAAAAAAGGTAAAAAAAACGCATTGTCACCGACGGGAATCGAACCTACGCCGCCCACATGACAAGCAAATGCTCTAACCACTACACCACTAGACCACTCGGAAATTACGCGCTGCATCGTAAAGACATTGGTAATTGACGTATTTGTAGTGTAGGTGGCGTTGATTGATGCGTCACTCGTATTCTGCGCATGCGGAAGCCAGGGAGCCAAAGTAATATTCCTGTGTATAGACGCGAATGTAAGTATAGTCGCTCAACAGCAGAGGTGGGATGTAGCAAGCCATACTTTCTGAGTACAGCGCGTACCTGCTTATCCATCGCTGCAAGATCTGTTTTGGACCAGGCAAGTACTTCTCCCGTATAGGTAAGTGCTCAGGTGTTTAGCGCTGCAATTCTGTTTTGGCTGTGAGTTCTGTTTTGAGAATTTTTTGGGTTTTTCTCATCAGCTCTTTTTGGGTAAGCTCTTTGTTTTCTTTCAGCCTGATTTCATAGGATTGTTGTATTCCTAGGTACTTGTATGTCTCTTCCAGGCCCAAGATATCTATCCGGCTACCATCCTCCAGTGTAACATGGTCTCCACCCACCATTTTACCTGTCTTAACATGGATAGCCGCGCACTTTTCCAGTCCAAAGGACATTTTTATGTCTTCGCTGAAGTTTCGCCCTAATTCGAGTTTACCCTCGAGTTGTTGTGGCCCCCTGGCATACAGCATTAGGTCGTCCATGTAAAAGAGGTGGGTAAGCTTTGCTTGTTCATCAATGGTGTTTGTGTATGAACTTCGATTGAGCATGTTGCTTAGCGGACTTAAGGTCAGGCAGAACCATAGAGGGCTAAGCGCGTCACCTTGAAAAATTCCTCGCTGGATTCGAATTTCTCTGGTCAGATAAGAGTTTATTTTCCCTCTGACAGAAAGTGTTGTGAGCCATGTCTTCATAAGGTGTTCGAGCAGTCCTATCATCTGTTGATTGACATTGTATATATCCAGCATCTCCACTAGCCAAGAGTGAGGCACCGAGTCAAATGCTTTTTGGTAATCGATCCAGGCCATCGAGAGATTTTGCGCCTGTTTGGTCACTATATTGTCGATTACCAATAGTTCCTTGCAACCCCTGGCTTTTTATTTACAGCCATTTTGTGCCTTTTCAGGTGGTGGTTTAGTTTGTACCCTATAATGGAGGTAGGTATCTTATAGGCTGTGGGCACACATGTTATTGGCATATAGTTTTTAGGTTGGGTGAGGTCCTCCTTCTTTGGCAGCATGTGGGTAATACCATGAGTGAAATGCAATGGTATTTTGTTAGGGTCTATGCAGTAAACTCGCCATCGGTCTATGCGTCTCTGATAGTGCTTTCCACCAATAGTTTTGGATGCCATCAACTCCAGGTAAGGTCCAGTTTTTCAACCTCTTCACGGTCGCCCGCACATCCGCCTCTGTAACGGTAATCTCGGGCATCATCTCGACCTTTCGGGCGCCGTGCCTCTCAGTGTCTATCCACAGGGCCTGAGAATTATGTTGCGTGCTTTGGACCCAGATGTTTGACCAGAAATCAACCATCCCACCTTCAGCTGGCGTAGCCGATTGCTGTTTAGTGTTGTCGGCTTCAAGCT
>MU192690.1:0-25418 GCA_016904865.1 Pissodes strobi | reverse complement strand
AGCTATTTAGCAAGAAAAACGGCTCAACTTAGTTTGAGTCTTTCACTATATATATATATATATATGAACAAAAGAGTTATTCCGGGATTCAATCCGTTCGTTAATAGAATTGGTAGTCTCACGACGTTTCGCCAACATCCCAGTTGGCATTTTCAAGTGTTGCTTCCTTGATGGCTGCTTGACTCGAACTCCTTGTAGACGGAGCATTGCAATAGCCTTCCAGAGGACAAGGATCGAATATGGTCAGGAAGAATCAGGTGAGTGACAAAACATTAATATTTAGCAATGAGAATTTTTTAAAAGTAGAGGTAGATTCTAATATCTTAAGACAAAGTAGCGCCAGCCCTATGGCTGGCATTAGCGATAGTGAATTTCCGGCCTTTCCCTCGTCAAAGGGGGTGCCCATGGCGCTGGCTGGGAATAGTGTAAACAGTGAAAGTGCGACAGTGAGAAATAAGAAAACCAAGGAAATCCAAGATGACGGCAACAGCAGCGAAAGCGACTGCTCGGAAACTTCGGGCCGTTCCGGATCAACCAGAGCGGCAAGAAGATTAGCTAAAGCGAAAGCAGAGACAGACAGAGCGAGGAACGCCAAAGCTACCAGCGATGCGAAGCTCAAAGAACTACTCAGAGCTTATGAAATCCTGATCGAAGACAGGAACCGTGAGAAACGGGAAAAAGAGGAAACTTAAGCGAGACTGGCGAGACTCGAGAAGATGTTCGAGTCACAAATAAAGAAAGTCGACCCCCCAGCAATAACCCCACCTGCAGCAGCCCCCCCTGCAGCAGACCCCCCTACAGCTGGACATCATGAAACCAGGAAACGGCAGGCTAGGAGCCGCGACAGCTCCGAGGAGCGTAAAACTAGTCAGCCGCCTAAAAAGACGCACCAAGAGGCGTCAAAGAAGACTTCCGAAGAGATGGAAGTAGCAACAGAGGAGTAGACCTCATCCTACGCTAGCCTAGCAAAGAAGCCAGCGGCCAAGGACATCATCCCTCCTATCACCGTAGAGAGGAACGAAGACTGGAGGTAACTTCTACAAACCATGCAGGCAGATAATATTGAGATCCACTACGCTAAGACGAGGGGACAAAACATGCAGGTCTATACAAAGACCATTGCGGACTACAGGGCACTGACCAACCTCCTAAAAGGACAGGATGGGGCATTCTTCACCTACCAGCTGCCTGAGGACAAGAAGATTCATGTGGTAATTAGGGGATTACCACTAAACACAGACGAAGCTTACTTGAAAGCAGACCTTCAAGAAACGGGCTACAAAGAAGTCGAGGTAGCCCAGATGACGAGCAAACGTAATCAGAAGAAGATGCCGCTGTTCTTGGTGAAAACCAAGAGCAGCGAAATCTTCCAACTGAGACACGTATATAGTACACTCGTAAGAGTCGAAAAATACGTCAAACAAGAAGGTCCGAGGCAGTGCTACCGCTGCCAAAAGTTCGGACACATTCAAGGAGGATGTTGTTTCCCCCACATCTGCGTAAGGTGTGGAGAAAAGCATCAGGCGAAAGAATGCCCAGTCCCCAGGGAACAGGGAGTTAAAAACGCGAAATGCGCCAACTGCGGCAAGGACCACCCTGCCAACTATAAGGGATGTGAAAAATTCCCAAAGAAGACTCCAACCTAGCAAGTGAGGACAACAAGAGCACACGGGCAGGCGACAATCCCCAGGCCTAGACCGTCGCAGAAACCTGCAGGAAGCAATCCGCAAACGAAACCACAAGCTCCGCCCAGGCCGGCGGAGAAGAAAAATGACAACAAAAATAACAAAAACAACAAGAAAGCAGAAGTGCCAGCCACAGAGACCATGGCACCAATAAAAAGCATGATCCAAGATCAGGTCATGGCGATGATGGTACCATTACTACAAAAGATGGTACAGGAAGCTTTCAAAACAATGAATGGACAGTGAAGATATCGGTCGCCTCATAATTATGTCGTGGAACATCAACGGCATTAGATGCCGCAGGACAGAAGTCCAAGAACTTCTGCAACGGCATAATCCGGCGTTCCTGGCCTTGCAAGAAACCAGGATTGACAGATCGATAAACTTCTCACTACCAGGATATACCATCTACCGACACGACAGAGTTAACCCTGCAGGAGACGAGGTTGCTCTAGTTGTAAACAACGAGATAGAGCATACCAACCTAGGAATCGAAATGGACTCAGAAATTGAGGCGGTCTCCATAAGAGTCTCTACGAGACGTGGAGAGATCAAGATAACCTCGGTTTATCTTCCGCCCCAAGAGCTGATACATGAAGAGGACATAGAGGAGCTAACTCGAGACCCAAAACCCAAGATCATCATTGGGGACCTGAACTGCAAACATCAGCAGTGGAACAGTTCCAGGACAAACAGGAACGGTCAAAGATTGGCACAATATTGTGAGAAGGAGAAATGCTGCAGTACGAGTACTGAGAACGTACTAATCAGGAAAGCAGTCGGCGCACCTTAGTTCGTCCGAAATGCTGACCTGCAACGAGACGTACAGTGGCAGCCTTTACCAGACTTTATAGTCGAAAAGGCCAGGCGCGTATTCCCAAAGGCAGAAAACCATGCTGATGAAGAATTGAGAGAAGTGATTAACTATCACCCAGACGACCCAGGGACTAGGAGATGGGCCAAGTACAATAGACCTAGAAGTCTAATTGGATAAACATACAAACACGAGATGACACATTGTATCAGAGATGCGCGGACCAGTAAGCGCAAGTGATGTCTGAGAAGCTTGATGATTAGGACTTAATAGGATTCGATCCCGGAAGTCCTAAACCGACGTGTAGCAGATGATCCCCTAGAGGGGTCTACGCACAAGTCGGCATTACCTGGATGTTTTAGTTGGTATGCTACTGCAGCGATTCCAACACTACCCCTCAACCGGAGGGTGTGCATAAAAGAGCATTTTTACCAGACGACAAAAAAAAATCCCCCGTCGTCATATGGCTAAGATTTTATGGATCACATACCATTTTTAGTTTGGGTCCTATCATACCTCTCAGAGCTATCATGCTCAGTAATTTGACATGTGGAATACGACCCAAATCAACGTTGAATCCTTTTGTTTTTGTTGAAAATATACATCTAGATATATTTCGATCTTCAACTCTTGGCTAATTCGGAACGAAAGTTAGTCATCATTTTGTTTTTGGAGTATTTTTTTTAGAGTCATCTATTGTTATTTCGATCTTATCTGAACTAGTCATATTTTTTTTTGCAATTAGTACTTTGTCATCAGCTAAGCTAAAGTGAGCTAATTTATCTGCTTGACTTCTCGTTTGACCTACATACATTTTTCTTCAGATTGGGTTAGTGGTATTCAATTAGGTATCTGTAATCATGCCTGCCTGCATTCCTTTTGCGCTTTTATAATTATCTGCATTTTTCAAGCATTTTAAGTGGTACCTATTTGCACTACAGCCTATAGCCATAGCGGACATTATAGCCTACCCATTAACGATGAGAGTCCAAGTGAATAATTTCTAGAGAACGCCTGACCTGTAGTTTTCGAAATAATTTATCTCCAAAAACACCGGCCGAAACATTTTAATATCTGTTCTCTCAGTTTCTAGGTCTGGTTCGACTTTCAGTCTCTTGGTCTATATCTCAGCCTACAGGATTAGTAGCAACTACGGTCCTTCGAGCTCTATGGTCTCTGTGGCGATCTCATTTTCTCTACATTTTGATACACTTCATCTTCAATTACATCATTTTTTTAAGTGTTTATTTCTCTTTAAAATTGATTATTTTGCAATTTAATTTTTATAAATGTCATTAAGCCAATCAAGGATGACCATAAAAATTGAGAAATAGTGCAGCTTCATTCTCTTCTCTTTACTTCAAAGTAGGTATACAGTTGTAGACACAATTTTTGTAAAATATACATTAATTATGTCGCACTACATATTATCTACCAATATTTTATTATTATTCTTGCTGAATTATGTTTAATTTAAATAGGAATGAGTAATTATTTGTTTAACGGACCATACAACCATAAGTGGCTACATAATATTAAAATCAATGATGTAAGAGTCCACCTAGTTAAGTAAGGTAAGTTTCACGCAAAAGACAGGTGGTTCCCCTTCTTTTCTTTCGTTTTTTATTGTCTAAAGGTTGATGAAAAATTTCTTGTAGATTAGGTACATTCACTGTAAACTAATTCCGGTATACGTGAGTAGTCCCAGACTATGGTTAAAAACATGTAGCAATTATTAGATTAAATTAAATGATAATTAGATCCGGGGTAAAAAAAAATTAGTATAATCAGATCTATTTTTTAATGGTGTAAGACGTTAAATACATTATCCCATTCAACTCCAAAACTTCGTATATTTCCGACCGAAACGATTAGAAATAAATTGTTTAGTGAAATTAATAGCTCAATATATTCTCAACCCATAGGCATATAACTAAAAGGTTATATGTCTTCTCTCAAAACTGATTGATATTATAACTATACCTATATAAAGGTAGTTTGATGATTATATCGTGTCAAGGTTTTTATGCGTTTTTAAACCAAACGCAGACGACAAAGGCCATCATTCCATGGACCGATGACCATAAATTTGTTTACGGAATTAAAGCTTTATTATTAACAGAAAGGCCGTCGCCCAATACAACGGGCTGAACCAAACAACGTCGGCATTGACCCACTTTTTTCTGAGACGGACAAATTTAACTTCTTTTTCGATGGGCTCGTTTGGTTTCTAATCGAAAAATTGAAGTCGGTCGATTTGTTAAGGCGTGTCTTGTCTTCAAAAATATCTCTTGCGTCACTCGTTTACCTTTTACCGTTGGTCAACAATATGTATGCGTGGTTTTGCTGACCGATGAAAATTGACAAATAATGGAATAGCATCACGCTATTTTGCATGTGCAATTACCAATTAGCTAATATTAGTGTTTAATAATGTAAATACTTTTGTGTTTCGTATAGAAATAGTGAAAAGCGGAGAAATGCTCTTAAATCTCAATAATTTTATTCAAGAAATAATGCTGCAGCTGAACCATTGAAAAACAACAAACTGCTTGTCAATATATCCTAAATTTTTGGCTCCGAATATCCTTTTTTACCATAAAACGGATATTCGAAATTCTCAACTGAGTGGGGAATTGCTTTCGAGCTGTGTAATAACAATAATACTCTTTTAATTTTGTTTTCAATTTCAAAGTCAAAAGCCAAAGTCAAAAAAATGCTGTAAAATTGATAAAGTCCTCCAATAATGGAGAAAACAAAATAAACAAATTACCTAAACAAATCATCCAGGTAATCCAGAAAAATAAAATTTACATTAAAGAATGAATTTAAAAAAAAAACAAATTATTGGCAAAATACTCAGGTACTGACTGCTCGTCAAAACAAGGCAACTGAATCTAAGGAGGTCATTTGGATAGGAAGATGATTAAATATTTTATTACTTTTTATTATGTTTGGTAATTGGGCTCCGAGCCTGAGGGCCTATTTTTGTTCTCGTATATAAGGCTCACGGTTTCCAGGATAAACAACGATGACCGGGTTAATATTTCTTGTGATTTAAATAACGGCCTGCACGAATTCTTCAGTCATACGCCACACATATATCTGCAAGATAAAGATTGTTTGAAAAAGTCCCCGGCTACTGTTACCTGTGATGTGACCACAAAACGTAATATAATTTTTTTTAGCCTGGACTCACCCAAGGCATAACAAAGGTCTCTTGCAGTTCCAACGACATACAGTCCGAAAGGCAACATAATACTTAAAACTAACCTATGCTAATTGACATGATAGTGTTTCTTGTAAATGTAATTTTTTTTTAGGTCTGGGTTTTCTATAAACTCTTTTATAGAATAGTGAGCATTTTTTACTAAAAATGATTTAATAATAATTCTGTTGAAACAAATTAGTGGTAACTCTCTTATTTTATCAGAAATTTTATTATAGGAATTTTATTACCTAAACAGAAAAGAGAATTATATTTGAGAGAACTAGAGGATTGGGGTATTATTATATTATTTCTGGGTCTCGTGAAGTATTCGTGAACATCTGTGCCTCTTTCAAAAGTTCCATAAGAGCTATTGTCTAGAAAATAAGTGATGAAGCCGTATAAATTTATAGAAAGGTGCTCTCGTCAATATGACATGACGAGGTAAGAATAATAGAATAGGTAGATTGTCAGTTAGAATAGCAAAAGTCAGTTGTAAATTAGCATTTTTAACAAATTAAACAGCATTATAGCAGTGGAAGAGTGCATTGGTGTTTGATTACCACAACTTCCCCAACATTTTGGTCCTTCCAGTAGAATTGAGGATTTAGCCAGCAAAAAATTACGTAAATCATCCATCCCAGAGACCGGCACAATTCGAGGTGAACCGAGAAGACGGTAAACGCTGTCCCGCCGTGTGCTCCGTTTGGGGGGTCGTTTGCTAAACCACGAGACAAGTAAGACTGTTCTTATATATTTTCTATTTGTGTTAAGATGGCCGAGTTAGCGAAATTTCGTTCTACTCGCAGCATTATAAAGCAAAAATTGACACGTTTTAAAAAGTACTTTGATAATATCGATCAAGATAGTATAGATGAATCAATTATTGATCAGTTAAACGTACGTTTAGAAAAAATAACGCCACTTTTTAATGAGTTTAATGAAGTACAATTTCAAATCGAAGTTTTATCTGTTGACCCTGACCAAGAGGCAATTCCTGACGAAAAAGTAAGGGAAGAATTTGAAAATGCTTATTTTAATGTAATTGGTAACGTACAAACAGTTTTCAAACAATTTTCAAATGCTTCAGTAGTTTCGGGTAACAGTTCAGGTTCTAATCAAGTGAGCAATATTTCAGGCGCAGGTAGTACAAATATGTGTCACCACTCTCAGTCATTGGTCAAATTACCACCTATAAAGTTGCCAACATTTAATGGCCAGTATTGTAATTGGCTTGAGTTTAAGGATGTATTCACAACTTTAGTGGATAGCGATACCAATTTAACAGACATTCAAAAGTTTTACTACCTCCGGTCGTCACTTGATAAAGACGTACTCGAATTAATAACATCTTTAGATGTATCAACTAACAACTACAAGGTTGCATGGAAATTTCTAGTCGACAGGTATGAAAACAAAAAGTTGATAATTCATAATCACATTCGCGCAATTTTTGATCACCCCACATTGGTGACTGAGTCATATTCTGATCTCAGAAATTTATTCGATTCAATTACAAAACATTTAAGGTGCTTGCAAAGCTTGGGTGAGCAAACAGAATGCTGGGATCGACTAATAATTTACATTTTATGCAATAAATTTGATCCAATTACCCGTAGAGATTGGGAGTCATACAAATACCCTGGTGAACTACCCACCATGGACGATTTAAACACTTTTTTAAAATTGAAATGTGAAGTTCTTGAAAAGCTAGAAATATCGGAGCTCAGTAAACCAGCATTTGCTCAGCCAAGAGGCGTTAAGCATCGTCGCGGGCAAAGTTATGCAGCGATGAATAATGTTAATACAAACGATGTTTCAGTAAATAGAAAATGTTTTTATTGCAATGATATTAATCACGGTATATACAAGTGTTCGTTGTTCTTAAGTTTAACTGTGCAAGAAAGAATAGCAGCTGTCAATAGGCTCAAATTATGTTTAAATTGCCTCCGTAATTCCCATCCCCATTGGAAATGCACAAGGCAAAAATGTCCCACTTGTCAGAAAGGCCACAATTCACTCTTACATATTTTCAAATCTGAACCCGATAAAAACAAATGCAGCGGTGAAAGTCACGATATCGAGAATAGGCTCCCTACGCCGAACGACACTCCGGTGTCCAGCGCTCAGGTGATAGGCAGTGCCATTGGAAGCAGCGTTGCCGGCTCTTGTACATATCAATCGATGGTTTTGTTATCGACGGCACTTGTTCAGGTAAATTGCGGAAAAAAGTCGATTGCTCTTCGCGCGCTTTTAGACAGCGGATCTCAAAGCAATTTCATATCCAGGGATGCATGTGAGAGGCTAGGTTTGCAGCCATCAAAGGTAGATTTTGCAGTAAAAGGTATTGGCCAAATGTTGACTAATATAAATTCACAGGTAAATGTCGATATTAATTCACTAGTAAATGATTTTCAAATAAACATTCATTGTTTTATCTTACCAAAAATTACTGACAAAATTCCGATGTTGTCTTTCAATAAAAGTAAATTACCCTTACCCCAATTTATACGTTTAGCGGATCCCTGTTTTAATACTTCAGCAGAAGTGGATCTTTTATTGGGTTCTCATGTGTTTTGGACGATTATAAAAGCAGGGCAGATTCGGCTGGGTAAAAATTTACCTATATTACAAGACAAGACACAGAATTTGGTTACATTGTCGCAGGGAATCTAGGGTTTAATTTAATAAATAGCAACATTGCAGTAACTTGTCATGCATTCATTACAACTGATTTATCTATTGATGAGAAGATTGTTAAATTTTGGGAATTAGAAGAAATCAATAATAAAGAAATAATTATGTCAGAATCGGAAAAGTACTGTGAATATTATTTTGAAAAAACCACAGAAAGGGATGATCAAGGGCGATTTATTGTAAGAATTCCTTTTAAAAAAAATAAAGAAAGGTTGGGAAATTCAAGAGATATGGCTATTAATAGATTTAATAGCACAGAAAGAAAAATTATTAGGGATTTGCACTTACACAACCATTACTCTAATTTTATGGCAGAATATATTAAATTAGGGCATATGGAGGAAATTTCGGATTTAAAAAATAAAGGTTTCTATCTGCCGCATCACGCAGTTTTCAAAAATGAGAGTCTGACAACAAAGTGCAGAGTGGTGTTTGATGCGTCCGCAAAAACCACATCGGGGCTATCGTTAAACGACATACAATTTGTCGGTCCGACATTGCAGCAGGATGTTTTCTCGATCATTTTAAGATTTCGAACTTATCAATACGTTTTAACCGGCGATATTTCAAAAATTTAGAATTAGGTATTTTAGATTTGGGTGAAAATCAACAAAATAAAACCTTAGGAGTTTTTTGGGACTCAAATAATGATTTCATAAAATACAAAGTTAAAATCGTTGAAAATTTAAATTTCAAGGCAGCTACCAAACGTTCAATTTTGTCATTAATATGTCAAATATTCGACCCTTTAGGCCTTGTGTCTCCTATTGTCGTTGTAGCTAAACTATTAATACAAGAATTATGGAAAATTAAATTGCCATGGGACCAAGAAGTGCTCAAGGTGTTTTTAAATCAATTTTTAAACTTTTATTTGGATTTGTCAAAAATCAGTGAATTTAATATTCCTAGGCATGCAATGTTTTCACAGTATCTCTTTGTTGAATTGCACGGCTTCAGCGATGCATCTATTAAAGCATATGGAGCTTGCATTTATATAAGATGTTTAACAAGTTCAGGGGCCTATGGTTCTGGTTTACTTTGCGCGAAATCTCGCGTAGCCCCCATAAAGCAAGTCAGTCTTCCGAGGCTAGAGCTTTGTGCTGCCGTTCTTTTGGCGAATTTAACCAAGAAGGTATTAGATTCGCTTGAAATACAATTTCATTCGTCATTTTTCTGGACTGATTCGACAATCACATTATGCTGGATAACGGGTGATCCTAACAAGTGGAAAACCTTCGTGGCTAATAGAGTCAGCGAAATTAGAACTTTGACATCTTTTCGTGATTGGAATCATGTGAAGTCAGAAGAAAACCCGGCAGATTTGATATCCCGTGGTACGACTGCAGCATTTTTATTGGATTCTACTTTATGGTGGCATGGACCACACTGGTTCAGTTTAGACCAGTCAAATTGGAATCTTCTATATACAGATTTAGGCGACCTTGACATTCCAGAACAAAAAATTATTTCTTGCCTAGTAGTTAAAGGCAGTAGTGATATACAAAATCTATTAACACGAATTTCATCTATAAAAACAATTATTAAGGTTTTTGCCTTTGTTTTACGTTTTATATCTAATTTAAAATTAATGAAAAATAAGTCTAATTCCAAGCAGGTGGGTCCACTTAGCCCTGAAGAATATGACAATTCTTTGAAAATTATTATTAAGCATGTTCAAATTGATTGTTTTCCACAGGAATATAAAGCGATACTTCACAATAATGAATTGCCAAAGAGGAGCAAAATACTTTCATTGAATCCATATTTACAAGATGAAATTTTGTATGTTGGGGGTAGAATTAAAAATTCCAATCAACCTTTCAACAAAAAACATCCTATTATCCTTCCACACAATCATATTTTAACTAATTTAATTTTACGTCAAGAGCACGAACGTTTGTTGCATTGTGGTGTGCAAACATTGTTGTATTCAGTTCGAGAAACTTATTGGCCAATTTCAGGTCGCAATGCTTGTAAAAACATTATTCGAAACTGTATACAATGCTTTCGAGTTAAACCTAGAGACATGTCGTACTTAATGGGTGACTTACCGGAGGTAAGGCTCAAATCATTTTCCGTATTTCATAACGTTGGAACAGACTTTGGAGGTCCTTTCCATTTAAAGGATCGCCAAACCCGGAATCCTAAACTCATAAAGGCATATATTTGTTTATTTGTGTGCATGAGCACCAAGGCAGTGCACCGGCATTAAATAGATTTATTAGCCGACGTGGTAAACCGCTTACTATCTTTTCTGACAATGCTCTAAACTTTGTGGGGGCAAACAATGAACTTTGCAAGGTTTATGAATTTCTAAAAGAAAATTCAAATCATATCTCCAACTATCTAGTAACTAATAAAATACAGTGGCGTTTTATTCCCGCGCGTTCACCTAGTTTTGGGGGCATATGGGAAGCAGGGATAAAGAGCGCAAAGCATCATATTAAACGCGTCGTCGGAGAAACTGCTTTAACGTTTGAAGAGTTCGGTACCATCTTAACGCAAATTGAGGGTATTTTGAACTCTCGCCCAATTTGTCCAATTACTGATGACCCCCAAGATACGGCAGCTCTCACGCCAGGCCATTTCTTGATTGGAAGACCCATTACAAACCTTCCGGAGCTCAACTTGCAGGATGTTCCAGAATCTCGTCTCGGCAGGTGGCAAAGAATCCAAGCAATGATACAACATTTTTGGAGACGGTGGCAGAAGGAATACCTTGCAGAACTACAAACCAGGACCAAGTGGAAGCGACGCTCAGAAAACGACGTACAACTTGGTACCTTAGTGCTGCTTAAGAATGAAGCCGCACCAGTCCTACGTTGGCAGCTGGGGAGAATAGTAGGTCTGCGACCAGGCAAGGATGGAGTCATCCGTGTCGTTGAAATCAAGGTCAAAGAAGGAACTTTAACACGTGCATTAAATCGCATATGTCCTCTACCTATTGAACTTTCAGATGATACACAGACTTAAAAGTGATTGAAATTGTTCTTTTGATCATTGGAATGTGTCCAATCCAACGTTTTGTATTTTGAACGAATTATTTAACGTAACGTTTGTAGGTTATAGTTTGTAGCTTAAAGTAGTTTAAAGTTTGTTTTTTTTTCTTGTTGAAAGTATGTAATACTTCCAAGAGGGGCGGTATGTCTAGAAAATAAGTGATGAAGCCGTATAAATTTATAGAAAGGTGCTCTCGTCAATATGACATGACGAGGTAAGAATAATAGAATAGGTAGATTGTCAGTTAGAATAGCAAAAGTCAGTTGTAAATTAGCATTTTTAACAAATTAAACAGCATTATAGCAGTGGAAGAGTGCATTGGTGTTTGATTACCACAACTTCCCCAACAGCTATATTTGTGAATTCTTGTTAAAGGCTCGAATATCAAAAGGTCATAAAATGTAAAGTTTTTATTTTTAAAATATGGTTTACATGATGATAAATTTGCTATAAGTCTAACAGCCTTCTTTTGTAGTAGAAATATTAAATTAGTCCATGCTAGTGTTGCATATCCCCAAAAAGGCAAACAGTATCGGACATGCGATCCGAACAGGGAATAATACACCTCGACCGCTATATCTTTATTTAGAGTGCTTTTTGTGACTCGTATGGCATATAAGCTTGATGCAAGTTTTTCGGTGATATTATTTATATGAACTTCCCAAGAGAGTTTACTGGCGACGGTGATCCCTAGAAATTTATATTCAGACACTCTATTTAGTTTATAGTTGTTAATATGTAAATTTACAGATACTTTATTTTAAAAGATCAATGTTTTGTTTTCTTTAGATTTAGAACAAGCTTATTTGCATCAAACCACTGTTTTATCTGAACCAGATCCGCACCCACCCCCGCCCCAACTCACTAGCCCCATCACCAGACCAACATATTGTTGTGTCGTCGGCAAATAAAGTGAATCTCCCCTTTATAGGTATATTTGTAAAATCTTCAATAAAGAGGAGAAATAGGATCGGCCCCAGAACGGATCCCTGAGGTACACCATTTTTTATGTCCATTTCTGCTGACGTTACAGTGCCACTGCATCCATCAGTTATCCGAGTAATCTGTCTCCTGTCCTCCAAATATGATTCAAACCATTTCTTACACTTTCCACGGAAACCATAGAACTCTAATTTTTCCAGCAATGCTCCGTGACCGACGCAATCAAAGGCTTTGGCCAGGTCACAGAACATCGCCAGAGCAACCTTGTCAAGTCAAAGTCAAGTCAAAGTCAAGTCAAAAAATGCTTTATTGTAGGAAGAATCAGGTTTCTTATTTACAAAGCTTCTTGGTTTAGACTATCCTAAATATAAGTCTAAAATGTGTTTGAAAATATAATAAATATAAGTCAAAGACATAAAAATAAAAACTTAAAACCTAGATAAAAAAAAATACAGAGATACAAGAAATAGATAAACAGAAAAAACCACGACCAAAATTACATAGTTAACAAACAACCATACATAGCAAAAATGAATTGTATATTAATATCATTATCACTATCATTACTATCATATTCACCATCATTATTATCATTATCAACCACCATTGTTATTATCAAAAGACCGCATCTGCAAAGGCTAGATTTTTCTTACGCAGACGTCAACAATAAAAAAATAGATCCAAGCGTGCAATAAATAAATCGAAAATGCGACAGAGGTATAAAATTTACACAGCCGCAATAGAGATCAAACCCCGCTCAAAGTAAAGTAAAAGTCAGAGACAATGAATTGACGGTGCAGACAAAACATACTATGTTCTGAGAAGAGACGCAAAACAAAAAGAGGAAAGGTATAAGACTATTCCTCAAAGCTGTCCTCAAAGTATTCCCCCAGTGAGTAATACGCTCTTTTTAACAGCAAAGACTTAACCACCCGTCTAAATTTTTTGAATGGCAGTGATCTTATGCTATCCGGCAAGTGATTATACATTTTTTTTGGCATTATAAAGTATTGAGTTTTTTATTTGTGTTGAGTGGGGTATTGGCAATGGTATGTTTCCTGTTTGTCGGGTGTTATAGGCATTTGCGTGTTCAGCAGAACCAAACTTTTTATACAGCAGACAAACTGTTTCCAGAATGAAGATACCGGTCAGAGTTAATATTTTGTGTCTAATAAATAAAGGTTTACAGGAATCTCGGACTTTTGCATTACACTTATATCGTACTGCACGTTTTTGAAGGACAAAGACCGCACTTAGTTTACCCTGGCTAAAATTTCCCCAAAATGATATGCCATATCTTAAGCGCGCTTGAACAAGTGCAAAGTACATTGTTCCTATCCAACTTTCGTGATGCAACCCTAAGGGCATACCAGCTGGAAGCTATTTTGCTGCACAGATTTGAAATATGCTCTTTAAAAGACAATCGATTATCTATGTAAATACCCAAAAACTTAGTACATGTATTGTTTAAGATAATGTTACTATCGAGACTGACATCACTTATGGAACAGTTAAAATTAAAGATATTTGTCTTAGAAATATTAAAAGACATGCAATTGGCATCACACCACTGTTTAATCCTAATAAAAATCCCTCGAGATCGCATGATATAATTCTTCTGAATCCTTGTCGTGCCACAATATCGTGGTGTCATCCGCGAATAAAGTAAATGACCCACCAATATCCAGAGAGGCAACATCATTCATGCACAACAAGAAAAGAATGGGGCCCAGAACAGAACCCTGAGGAACACCACAAACAATCCTCAACTCATCAGACTCAGACCCCTGCACTCCAACCCTCTGGCTTCAGTTGGTCAAGTATGATCGAAACCATTCAAGAGTTACCCTTCTAAAACCATATAGCTCCAATTTCCGCAGCAGTATTCCGTGATCAACGCAGTCGAAGGCTTTCGACAGATCACAGAACACTGCCGCAGCCACCTCTCCATCATTAATTTTAAAATAAAGTTTTTCCAAAACCGAGAAAACAGCATAGTCTGTGTTCTTTCCGCTTCGAAATCCAAACTGACATATGTTTAGGATATTGTTCTTGTTTAGAAAATATATGACCCTCTTCTTTACTACCCTTTCAACCACTTTAGAGAGTGTCGAGATTAAGGATATATGTCTAAAGTCAGATGGAGATTCAAGATTGTTACCTTTTTGTATTGGGACAACAATGGAGAGCTTTAAGGAATCCGGAAATATTTCCCTGATAAAGGAATCATTCACTGCGTTCACCAACGCAGTTAGAGTTGGTTCCGGCAAACACTGAAAAATTCTAATTGATAATCCATCCCACCCTGCAGATTTTTTGTTTTTTATTTCGTGAAAAATGTTCTTTATTTCCTCCAAATCAGTAGATCTAAGATAAAACGAATCAGATGCTGACGTATTTTTTAAGTAGTTTAATAGATCACCCTTATATGTAATTTCGCCTGCTAGTTCACCCGCAATAGTGCAATAGAACTTGTTAAATTCATTTGGCTTAATAGTGGTTGAAGCTTTTATTTTAACACTTTTCCCTCGTATGTTGTTAATAATTTTCCAACTTTCTCTTTGTTTATTATGAGAATTGTTAATTCGGGTCCTAAAGTAGATTTTTTTTGCCAGTTTTATAATCCTTCTATAGATACCTTTATACTTAATGAAATATGAAACAAAAAAAGTATTATGAGTAAAGTACTTACGAACAACATGCAGAGATCTTAGATTCTTGCCTGAAGTTTTAATACCTTTGGTAATCCAAGGTTTATGGTTTTTTTCTTTTAGTGATCGAATAGGAAAGCAACTCCTGAATATTTCCACCAATAGGGAATGAAAGTATGTGAGGGGGACACTAGATTCAAGTACACTGGACCAATCAGAGTCTAAGCAGCAGTGATGAAATATGTTAAGAGCGGCCGTGCTAAGAATTCTACCCAATCTTCTTCTGTTTCTTGTTGTCCAGGCTCCCGTAAACATGGTTGAGAAAATTGAAAACTGCATCACCAGTATTTTTATTTGATTGAAATCCAAACTGGGATGACTACAGGAAAGCAATTTGTTTAAAATAGTTAAAAACTCTTTCCTTCACTATATTTTCAATGTAATCGGCAACAATGAGATTGGTCGGAAATTTCTGGGATCTGTTTGATCTCTCCCCTTTGGAATTGGCACAATGATAGATCATTTTAGGTCGTTGGGAAAATGACCCTCTTCAAAAGATTCATTTATGATGCAGCTGAAGACTTCACAGCAGCCTTCTGTGATTTTTTTTTATAATTTTCACTGTTATACCAACACAACCACTAGATTTCTTATTTTCTAGATTTTGTATTATGTTACAAACTTCGTATCTTGGTAAGAAAAAGAAGCTGTTTTTGTGGTTTATTTTTATTTGTTTTTAAAAGTTGGTTTGAGCAAATACTTCAATTTATATTTTTTGTATGCTTTCTGCCACTCAACAGAAATATTTGTTTAATCAAAGAATATTCTACTACGATTGTAGTAGAATATTCTTTGGTTTAATTCATTTGATATGACTAGAGGTTCTGTTATAAGTTCACCGTTGATGTTTAACTCTATTTCTTTAGATTTTTTATTATTGCTTCTACCTGAGAGGGTTCTTATTATATTCCATGTCTTGCGTTTACTTTTTTTTTGAATTTTGAATTTCAGTCAAATAATATGCAGATTTAGCAGCTGCTATTACTTTTTTTAAAATGCTTTTGTATGTTTTAAAATAATTTTAAAAGTTTATATTTGTTATATACTTAGATATGTATGTAAGAGATCTTTTATTTCGACAGGGAATTCTAATGGCAGGCATAATATATATTTTAGAATTATGTTGTTGTTGCCATCTATAAAAAGATTCTGAAAATAAGTAAATTTTGAACATAAATGTATAGATAATATTGGTGTCCAATCCGTATTTGAGAGAATACTTTTAAATTTTTACCTGTTTGTTTCGGAGAGGTTTTGAAATTTATCATGACTTGGATATAGGGCAGGTTGAGTTTCTCGATCAAGGCCCGCCAAATAATTTCCTGATCACTTAAATCAGTGTGTAATATTGTTAAACAAAAAATTTTTACAAGAATAATCAATAGTAGTTTCAGAGTGAGCAGTAATTCTTGTAAATGTGTTTACATGCATTTTAAAATTGTGTGCCAAAAAACACATCGAAGATTAAGTACCATTTGAGATTCAAGAGAATAGTCGATATTGTAATTTCCCTTCAACACTATATTACCACTTTTGGGCATGCTAGTTAGGATTGCATCCAAGTTTTCACAAAATATATCAGCATTACCAACATTTATAATCTTTGACATTTCAAGTAAATACATGAGAATTCGAAGTCTTGTTCAGAATTTAAAAAGTTATACTTGTCTATAAGTTCATATTGTCGGTGCTTTTTCACTAGTACTGCTGACTCGCTCCTTTGTTTTCTACTTCTGGACTAGATAGAAGCCGTTTCATAGTTCTGCACAACAATATTTTCAAACTCCATGAAGAAATGTTCAGTTAGACAGACAATCTGTGGTACGTTCAGATCCTCCACAAGCACTAGTAATTCTTCCAATTTGTTATGCGCTTCTTGGATGTTTAATGAGAAAATAGAGAACAGATGGTGGTTATCTGTCCCCTGTACCTTTTGATCTACCTGGCTATTTTCAACAAATTTAGTTTCATCTATACTCGCCTTCTGTGGAATTGTCGGCTTCTCTGAAAATTTGATTCATTTGCCCAACACATTTCCGGATTTCTATTTAAAAATGAAGCAGGTTTACTTTTTGGAGGGGACAGAAGTCTGATGACATATACTTCTCTACACTGTTCTCGGGGACTCCCAACTTAAAAGCAGCACTCCTGGGATGGTCAAATCAGGAAGGTAATTTTTCACATCTGTACAGATGACTGAATCTCGGATCTAATCCTCTGGTTTTATTTCTAATTCTAGATTTGATAGATAAATTCACGATAGTTTAGCCAGTCTTTCATATATGTTCGAATTTGCCACTCTGATATTTGAGCGATTTAAACACGTAATGTGCCCCTTGAACGTCAAATTCGTATCCGGCAACAAACCAAAGAATTTATTATCACCAACGGGCTCCAGGAATCCGCCCCTCAAGCGCCACCTGCATTTAAATCTCATAACATGGATCTTATCTATATTTGTGATTGTGTGATTTAATGCAAAAATATTCAAAACGCCCTCTTTTGTTAAGGAGTAAAAGTTACGATATATAAGCAAAAGAGTCGGAGGAACCTACTAAATAAAAAATATATCTTTATAAAAGAAGAAAAAAATTGTTACACGTGTTTAATCAATTGTTCCGTAATTATTACCAAAGGTGTCCTAAATTTAAAATACCGCGCAGATATTACCGATATTGGATCGATGATGAAATGAGAACGAATGTTACTGAAGAAATTCTTACAAGGGCGCGGTCCAACTTCTGTATCACATATAATAAAACTATATTTATTTATTTGGTTACGTAACGCAACACGTTCAGCAATATGGCTCCTAATTCGGGCAATAATAAAATCAATTTCCCTGATCTAGAGGCTTCTTAGAGCAGTGACATTCGGTGAGGATTGCATGTTGCTTCAGAATGACCTGATGCTCACACGATATTCTTAGGGTGAACATAGCCAAGCGTTTAGTCGTAGGAACACTTGCATAAATGCTCTTTTGACTTTTTTGTGTTTTATGGCTCTGGTTAAAACCAACTGGCCAGTATCTCTCTTTATTCATGATGACAGCAATCGACTAAAAATTTACCGAGATTGAACAGTAATATGACTTATATAAACTACAGTATACCTAATATTATGTCTTGTATAAACTACAATATACCTAATTATCTAATTTCTAATACATACTTTTTTTGCCTTTTTTGTGTCTTTTTTTTGTTTTTACTTTTCTATTTTCTTACCTCCTTTTTATTATTGTTTTATATATGCTTTCATTATTTTAGTTTTCAAAAGTTTTATGTATTTATTTATTTGTTTTTTTTTCCATAAATCAATTTTGCCATCCTATATAAATTTTCATAAGGCACTGTATACACTTATGTTATTTGTCATAATAAGAGATTGTAGGTTGAATGGAAGAACATCATTTAAACTATTGTACAATAAATATAGGATCTGTGCACGAGATAAACATCCCAAGATACTGTGCTCCAAATCTCCGACATCTCCACATTCGCCATTCTCACCCTCCTATAAACCTATTTTCTGTTTATACTGAGGACATAATGTATGACTACAACGAACCCGGGATATAGTTCTTATAAAACTTCGGTTTGATATTCCACCAAACCAAGCCTTTTTTTTAATTTTTGGAAACATGTTTTTGTATACGTATCCTTTGTTATACCAATTTTGGTATAACTGTGATTTTGATACATTTTTGCTACAAAACTTGGGAGGTTTGTCCCATCTTTAGCTAGTTTATCTACAATTTCGTTATCTGTTATACCAATATGAGCCTTGATCCAAACAAGATGTACAGTTTTTCCAAATCGTTTTAATATTGTACAGGTATTAATTATTTTTTTAACAATATAATTGGCAGGAATTTTAGAGCTACAATTAGCAATGGCCTGTAAGGCACTTTTACTAGCAGTAAATATGGTAAAGTGGGTATTTCCGGGTCTGGTGTCATATAAGCACTGTCGATTTTAAAGACTTTTTTGGGTTCAACGGAAAGATTACATCAAATGGAACACATTAATGCAAAAAAAATTGCGGATGAAGCACTTTTGACGCCAAAAATTGAAAAAGAAATTTCAGAAATGAGGCTGCTTAGTGACATTTGAATGCGAAAACTCTGCCAATATGACGTTAATGATGACAATTTACTTGCAATGTTGTCAGACTTAGCTAACCTTCTTGATTTTCAAGTAAGCAAATTGCCAAGTCCAGGAGCATGTTTCATAAAGTAGAATAACAACTTGTGAAAGTAACTAAAAAAGCGCACACCGCGCGCTTGTTCCTTATATGCCTCAGACTAACCAAAAGGGCTCCCATTTGTCTGTTAACTAACCCAAACTAACCAAAACTAATTCAGACTAATGCAAAATAACCCGAACTAACCAAAACTAGTCCAGACTAATGTAAACTAACTCAAGCTAACCCAGATTGACCGAAAGTAACCCATACTAAGCAAAACTAACCCTGGCTGTTTAGCCATACATGTATATATAAGTACTAAAAATTTACTCACAGTACACTGTCGACTCAATTTGTTCATTTCCCAGTAAATGCCCTAGATCAAGTATATTTGTTATAAAATGAAATAATTTTAAAAGACAACCGCGCTACGCACGCTTGTCGTAAATCAACCACAGCTAACCCAAAATAGCCAACACTAACCCAAACTAACTAAAACCAACCCAGACTAATACAAACTAACCAAAACTAACCCAGGCTAACCATAATTACCCAAAGTAAAGAGACAAGCGCGCTTCGCTATTCCAATCTAAGCAAAACCAACCGAAACTAACCCATACTAACCAAAACTAACCCAAAACAACAAAAACTAACCCAAACTAATCCAAGCTAACTCAGACTAACCAAAAGAAACCCATACAAACCAAAACTAACCCAGACTAACCCTAATTAACCAAAGTAAAAACACAAGTGCGCTACGTGCGCTTTTCTCTTCGCTATTTCAAAACAAGCAAATCCAACCCAGGCTGACCAAAGCCAACCCATACTAACCAAAGCTAACCCTAATTAACCAAAGTAAAGAGACAAACGCGCTACGCGCGCTTATTGCCTATTCCCTATCCCAAACTAAGCAAAACCAATCCAGACTAACCAAAACTAACACATACTAACCCAGACTAACCATATGTAACCAAAGTATATTCCAAACTAAGCAAAACCAACCCAGACTAACCAAAACTAACCCATACCAACTAAAACTAACCCGGACTAACCAAAACTAAAGCAAGCTAACCCAGACTAACTAAACCTAACCCATACTAACCCAAACTAACCCTAATTAACGTATTCCAGATTAAGCAAAAATAATCGAAACTAAGTTTAATTGGCCAAAGAAGCGCATTGAGGCGAGCGCGCTACGCGCTTGATCAACCACGCCCAACACAAAATCAAAATTAATTCAAAGTAACAAAACAAACGCACTACGCGTGATACTTTCTTAAACTAATCAAAATGATCTTTTAAATTTGTATCTATTTCAATAAACTAAATGAATTAGTTTATATGACTTATTATTAAAAGTGACCCACTTCTAGCGTAACATCTAATTCTAGTAAATCATATATTCGAATTACTGATATTTTATTAAACAAAGCCATTAGTAATCATTATTTATAAGAAGTTTTCGTCCCACAGTACTTTTTAAACATATTCAACACGAGGCTGTTATATTTTAGAACTAAATAGAAATTACACTTGGCAACATCTACCCTTACAATAACCAACTGAGTCGTGCTAAGCCAAATATACAGGGTGCTACAAATTCGAGTGCATGCATGGGGATCTCGGGAACCGTAAGAGATACGAAGTCGGTTAAATTATGGCAAAGTTGCGCAATTTGATGCCCAACAAGATGCAGTTTTGAAATTTGAAAAATTCCGAATTGTTTCGGAGATATTCATAAAAAAAAAACAAAAAGCAGCTATTTTATTTTTATTTTTTCCTGACTTTATTTGAAGAGATAATATAAAATAAATTTAACATTATCATTGCCACTTTTTTCCCTTTATAAAATGGCAGTGTCAAATTTTAAATCTGACGTTTCGTGTCCGGGCCCTCATCATCAACTTCATTTCTTTAAATATGAACCTGGATTTTTTATTTTATTTTTTAGAAGCCACTGGTCTCCCAAAACCAACGATGTATCACACTTATCAATATATCAACAAATCTAGATTTTTTCCATAAGAGATAATGTGTTAGACAGAGACGGGGCGATCTTTTCTGACACGATATCACTTATGAGAATATTTTTGTTACCGCTATTGGACAAGTGTGATACATGGTTGATTTTGGGAGATAGCGGTAACAGACAGTCCCGACAGACGGCAGGAGCGCACCAGTTCGTCGTACAACTAGAAACACCTAGAACATCACTTTACCAGAACTCCTTTGTCTGGCGCACTGCATCACTGTGGAACTCACTTCCAGGACATCTGTTTCCCACTAATTACAACCTACAAATATTCAAGAACCGTGTCAATCAACATCTTCGCACACACACCGCTCGTCGAAAGTGTGTGTGCCACTGCCATAAAAAAAAAAAAAAAAAAATATTCTCATAAGTGAAATCGGGTCAGAAAAAATCGTCCCGTCTCTGTCTAACACATTATCTCTTATTAAGAAAATCTAGATTTGTTGATATATTGATAAGTGTGATACATCGTTGGTTTTGGGAGACCAAAGGCTTCAAAAAAATTAAATAAAAAATCCAGGTCCGTATTTAAAAAAATGAAGTTGATGATGGGGGCCCAGACACGCAACGTCAGATTTAAAATTTGACACTGCCATTTTATAAAGGGAAAAAAATGGCAATGATAATGTTAAATTTATTTTATATTATCTCTTCAAATAAAGTCACGAAAAAATAAAAATAAAATAGCTGCTTTTCGTTTTTTTACGAATATCTCCGGAATTATTCGGAATTTTTTAAATTTCAAAACTGCATCTTGTTGGGCATCAAATTGCGCAACTTTGCCTTAATTTAACCGACTTCGTATCTTCTACGGTTCCCGAGATCCCCATGCATGCACTCGAATTTGTACCACCCTGTATAATCATGTTTTAAGAAGTAATCATGTTGACGTTTATCTCATAAATATTATATTATGGTTTTAAAGTGCAAAAAAACAGTTTTATTTGCAATTTGTATGAAAAGAAGCTTTATATTATGTTATTATTAACCTTCTGCGATCATACCTTAGGACAAAGTGTACTGGAATTGTGTTTATTAGGAAAAAATTTATGTTAAATTTAAATTTTTATTTTCAATTTATTTTGAAAAAATGTGCTTCATCCGCAAATTTTTTTGCGTTAATGTGTCCCATTTGATGTAATCTTTCCATAGAACCCAAAAAATACTTCAAAATCGACGGTGCTCATATGACACCAGAACCGTATTTCCTTCGTATTTTATACAGTGTAACAGAGCTTCCCAAATAGCCCATAACTCTGCAAAGAAAATTGTTGATCCGTTCAACAGCCTAAACTGTTTGGAAATGTCTTTATTTTTGTGGAGAAAATCACACCCTGTTCTACCCTCAATAACCGATCCATCGGTAAATATATGCTCCGAATTTTTATATATATTATTTAAATCTTTTAGAAAAAGGTATTTTATAATTAGTCGTTCTTCACTATTATAGTGCTTAATTGTTATCAAATCAAAAAGAAAATTTTCAAACAGCTGAAAGTATGGTGCTATGTCCGAAGAGTAAATATTTTCATTATTATGGACTATCCAAGAATAGCTGTTTACAAGTAGGGGCGATTTTGTATGTTTCCAATAAGGGTGGGTAAAATTCAACACTGTTAGTTGTTGAATCTTTCCTATTTTGCTATTCTTCGAAATAAGTTTCAAGAGGAGCGTGTTAGCTAAATGGTCTCTTCGTAGTGCTAGAGGTGGTTCTCCAGTGTCTGCTTCCATCACTGCAATGGGAGTGCTTTTAAGGTATCCTACACAATGTCTTAAACATTTGTTTTTGACTTCTTCAATTTTATTAAGGTGGGTATTAGCGGCTGAACCATACAATTGGCTTGCGTAGTCCAAGATTGATCTAACATACGCTTTGTAAAACATTAAAGATATGTTCGGATCAGCTCCCCATTTCTTGTGATTAAATACCCTTAAAATGTTAATTCCATTTAATTCAGCTCACTTGATAAGATAATAAATGTGATCTTTCCATAACAGCTTTTTATCAAGGAAAACTCCAAGATATTTGACAGTATTTTTACATGAAATTTGAAGACCTGACATTTCTATTACATTGGGTAGGTTCGCTCTTTTCCTTGTAAATGTGCATAACGATGTTTTTTTTTTCAAAAACCATTTTTATTAAACCACTCTAGGGTGTTTGTAAACTTATCTTCTATTTTATTTTTACAATCTTCTATTAACTTGTCATTTGAAAAAATACAGACATCATCTGCAAATTGAAGAATTTTCACACTGTTATCAAACATATTTTCGAGGTCTAAATTACCAAATCGACTAAAGATCAGATAAGAGCACCACCGTGGGAAGTAATAAGTAAATTGATTAATTAAAATGCAACTTCATATAGTTATTTAAAATATATTCACTTACTCGTGCCATAATATGTACAGTGAACACTGCACATGGATAAAATAAAAACCATGTATAAGACAATATAAAACAATTAAAGGCACTACTACATCAAACAGGAAATTGAAGCTGTACAACGTTCGCTTTGATTGATTCATTCAATTCAACTTGTAAGGCAACAATAATCACAAAACCTAATGACCCGGCCACATCGACCGGTATAATGTACAATAATTAGAGCTAATCAATAAATATATTTAGTTTGCTCTCAGTATAACAGCTAGAAATACATAATACACCTAAACACATTTTTTAATAAATACAGTTTTCAAATATTCCCTTTAGCTAGACGTTATAATTTTTATTCGTCAGTGTTACGTGTGAAAAGTCCTCTTTTGGAATAGCAAGACAAATAGTCCATAACTAGTTAATACATTTTTAAAATTCCAATATTGGGAGGTTGCATGCTACTACACCGACACTGTGCCTTTACCCTGTGATGTAAAGAACTAATATGAGCTCTCCAATCTCCGAATTAATTTCGTCTTAGCTTTATTGTAATAAATAAGCAAAATTATGTACACATTCCAAATGGATGGAGAGTTAGTGCCGAGAAGGTACTATGATCAGGGGAACCACCAAGAAATGCCATATGCAAGGATTTTGCTCAAAACCTTTACAAAGAATACGTCAAGCAACTCAAAAATTTAAAATCTGCTCAAAAAACATTCGTATTTTTGTTTGAAAATTTGCATTATACCTGATTGATGATGATGTTTGTAAATTTGAATTTTTTTTGTGTATTAACTCCATTTGGCTCCATAGCTTTTTTAGAACCAGATAAATGCATTTAAATTAAAAAAAAAACGAAATAATCTTGAAGATTCATCCTAATTTTCTTAAAGAAACTTTTAAGCTTCTCCGGTAATAAATAACTATATACTTAAAGTCTAACTTTAATAAAAAATCACAATGCATTAGCAACAATTTTAACTTAATTGGTATTATTGCGCATTAGTTATTGGTCAATAAGTAGCCACTTTTCTTGGATTTGCTCTACTTGCTGTGTTACTATCGGGTTTCGGATCCTCAATCGTATTTCCAATTTGCCTCCAGTTTTTCTTCTTCCATCCATTAACTGAAATACAGCAGGAAGGCAAATTTCAATAAAACATGCTTTGCCATTAGCGATCGGATCGAATAAATTATAAAAAAACAAAAATGTTTTTTTCAAGCATATTTGATGGATTTAGGACCATAAAAATGATTTTGTTAAAGCTATTCTCCACCTTAAAATACTTTATTATGGCCAAAAATTAACATATCAACAACAAACCATAGATTTATAGTTTAACAAAAAATAAATAGTTGCACAAGTGACTCATAAATAAAACATAAAATAAGAAATATTTCATATTTAAATATAAGGATGTAAGTCGACTGTTGTTAACTAGCTGAACAATGCCATTCCAGATCGTTTAGTCTAAATATGTACAAGGTTAGCTTAAATTTTTAGACATATTTGAAGCTTCTAATTCCCTGAAAAATGTGCAGCAAATCTTCACACAATGCTTGACGTATAATATTATAACTCAAGGACTTTTGCCTAGATTAATGATTTTATACATAGACAACTGATATGAATGGTACTTACATCGAAGCTGTCATGGATTTCACACTGCGTCTCCAAGGGTTGTAGCTTCACATTTACAGTGCCGATGAGTGAATCGCTCCGGAAGAACCCACTGAAACAGGAAAAAATGTCGCTAGC
>MU192688.1:10709-27819 GCA_016904865.1 Pissodes strobi | reverse complement strand
GTTTCATCTTCCCACTGGATCTTGTCTGGGATCCTTGACTTGAGGCACAGGTTGAACACTGCTGGCACCATGATTTCACATCCTGGCAGTAGTTGACCCAGTAAAATCTGTCGCGGATCTTGTCAATCATTTTGTTCACTCCGAGATGAGCACCAAACTGTCTATTATGAACTTCGTCCAGAACTTCCGCTACCCTCTTCCTTGGTACCACTAACTGCGTCTTCACTACTTTGCCATCGGCGCTTTCCCAGGCTCGTTTAAGGAGTCCATTTTCAACTACCAGGGAGTCCCACTGAGCCCACAGAGATTTAACAGTAGATCCCTTAGTTGAAATATCTCTCCAGCTTGGTCTTGGTTGACGTTCTTCCTTAGCTTTTAGTAGCAGTGCTATTTCATTATCCTCAAGCTGATCCTTCTTCAGTTGCTCTGTGGTCCACTGCTGATCAACCTTAAACCTGATTCGCCTAATGGGAGTGATTCCTTCTCGTTGGTCAGTTCTTTGGCGATGTTTATAATTATCCTCACATAACCTTCTGGATAAAGCATCTGTATTACTATGCCATCTTCCTTCCCTGTGCTTAGCCTTAAAGTTATATTGATTCAACTCTTCCTGACTTGGCTTTAAACTGCTGTTGTCTCTGGATGGAGCTGTAGGTCGTAGTTGTACTCGACAGTCTCTCTTAAAATGCCCAATGTTGCCACATATATAGCACTGATTTGAAACATTTCGGTTACGTGGTATATCTTCTAGTGGCTCCCGGAATCTTTGTACTTGACAGTCCCTTCTGAAATGCCCAGTCCTGCCGCATCTATAGCACTGATTTATAGCCTTTTGATTACATGGTCTAACTTCTGTTGGCTCCCGGAATATCCGTACTCGACAGTCCCTTCTGAAATGTCCAGTCTTTCCACATCTATAGCAGTGATTTGATGTATTTCGGCTATGTGGCCTATCTTCTATTGGCTCCTGGAATCTTTGTACTCGACAGTCCCTTTTGAAGTGTCCAGTCTTGCCACATCTATAGCACTGATTGCGGTTGTATGGACTAACTTCTAGTGACTCCCGGAATCTCTCCGTGGCCTGAAGAACTTCGGTTAATTTCTTCAAAATACCGCCCATTTCAGTTAGTTCACAATTATTCGCCAAATTTTCTTCCTCGATGGATACGTCCCTGATTGCTGGCTTAGAGATGTTACAGGCCGCCTCGATTTCCAGAGCTCTATCCAAAACTTCACGGCTGCTATCAAATTTGGCTAGACGTAACATCTTCTGAGTTTCTGCATCTCTGACACCGTCCACAAAATATTCAGCAACAAGTTCCTCTTGAAATTCCTCTGTCGCTCCCGGGTAGGCCAATTGAATGAGACGTCTAATGTCTGCCTCAAATTCTTGCAGGTTTTCACCAGGCTTCTGATGTCGGGACTTAACTTGTGCCTGATACAGTTGTCTTCTATGTTGGTCTCCAAATCGTCTCTCCAGGGCAGCTGCAAGTATGTCATATTTCCCTTGTTGGCTGATGGGAATGGTCTGCAGTAGTTCCAGGGCAGATCCACGAAGCGCTACCACTAGTGATGTAGCCATTTCTTCATTATTCCAACCGTTGGCAACCGCAGCGGCTTCAAACTGTCTTTTGTACATAGTCCAGGATGTTTGACCGTCATAAGTTGGAGGTTTGATATGTTGTCCTGTGGCGAATACCCTCTCGGTGGATCCTTGATTTTTTAGTCTGGTAAATTCTGCTTGTAGATTCCTCATTTCTTGCTGTACGTTTCCTACTTCTTTTTGTACACTCCCAACTTCTTTTTGTACATGTCCAACTTCTTTTTGCACATTCCCAACTTCTTTTTGCACATTTCCAACCTCTTTTTGTATATTACCTACTTCTTTTTCAAATTTCTCATTTTGCCCGTCCAATATTTTCTGTAATTTTCCTTGCTCGCCTACAATTACATCAAGCATCCATCTCTGAAGCCGTTCCTGTTCTGCTTGCCTTTTGTCTTCTTGGACTTGCAAAATTTTCTGAAGCCGGTCCTGTTCTGCTTGCCTTTTACGTTCATCTTCTTCCCGATCCGATTGCCTTCTACGTTCATCCTCTTCCCGATCCGCTTGCCTCCTACGTTCTTCCTCCTCCCGATCCGCTCGCCTCTCAGCATTTAAATTATCCATGAAATCGGCCAACATTTTATTTATTTGCTCCATTTCTGCTGTTCGTTGCCGTGTATTGACCATAGAATGTTATAAAACTTTACCAGAATCCAGCAATCAAACGGTCTCGTTGACGTACTTGTACTTCTTCTTTGAAAAATACTTCGCAAGTCCGGTCCCGTCACAATCCGACTTCTGACACCAAATGTTACGTTTTTCCCGTGGGTTCTTAACAGAATTACAACTTTGCTATTTTCAACTAATACTCTCTTTATTCACTACCACTGTATACAATATAACTCACTAAACTAGTCTTATAACTTTACCACTAATAACTATTCAACACTCAATGATTAACTGAACTGAACTCCTAACCGACTGACTAACATTCGCCTTAGGTCTGCTTATATATAATCTTAAATCTATCACGAATATTCGGGAAGTATTCCGAGCCACTCTATACGATCTCGACGAGGCCATCGAGATAATTCCAGCTATCCCGTAACTTCGCTGCGGGCCGGTCGATGATTCATACAGACAGAGAAGCGAGGGGCACGGCGGGGCGGCTAGTTCTATAGGGTAGCACAAAAACGTTCGGATGGTTGTTAGTCGTGACAATATTATTATTTATAGGGTAGATAAATAAATGTCAAAACGTAGCACAATTTAGAAAAAGAGGTTTTATTCCTTTGTCATATACAGGACTGATGGTAACAAATTAAATGGTGGATTCTGGAGATAAGGATAAGATACAAAAAATCGCTGCCGCCTTTCAGCGTTTCGAGTACGATTGGGTATATTAATTTGTGAAATGCCCTCGTAGTGCACTGCGTCGCTTGAAGTTGTTTCGTCCGACTCGATGGGAAATAAAATTTGCGTTGCTGAACAATGCGATTTTAAACCAATTGAATTTAGAGCGTGAAATTAGAATCGATGACCTTTAAATATTTACAACCTACAACGATTCAAGAACCGTGTCAATCAACACCTTCGCACACACACCGCTCGTCGAGCGCCATAGGATCTCCCTTTAGTGTGTGTGTCACTATCATAAAAAAAAAATTAGAAATTCAGCTTAATAATCGAAAGTGGATAACATTTTTATTGTTTATTGTCCTGTTATTTTCATAACGGTATTTTTTGGTTAAAAATTATACTAATATTCTAAACAAAACATGTAAACATTAATATAAACAAATACGTACACTTTAGTTATTATTAGATTTCCTAAACAGATACTACGAGAGATACCTAAACTATTAATCCCTAATTCTTTTAGCTGCTACCTACTTTTATAAAATATTGACCTTTGGTAGTAGTTCCCTCTGTACTTCTCCCAATGACGTCACATGCTGTTACCAGAATGTACGCGGCCTCCCTAGCAAAGCAAACGATTTTTATAGTGCCGTTGCTGCTTGTACCTACTCGGTACCTACGATATCGTTGCTGTTACAGAATCAGGGCTCCAACCCGATATTTTGAACACTGAACTCTTCCCCGAATCATATGTGGTCTACTGTTCTCCGACAAATTTGCTTCTGAACAGCTGGATCCTTCGAATGTTTGCGAAGGAGCGCAACTCATTGACATTTTAGGTTGTAAGCTAACTATTAATTATTTTATATTATATATATTTATTGTTTACATACCTCCTTCTACTAACGATATTCAGGTAGAAATTTTCCTGGAGGCTCTTTCGTCAATAGATATAATGTTGAGCAAAAATGTAATAATTCTAGGAGACTTCAATATTCCTTCTTACACTACAAACCTTCCTCCCAATGCTAAACACAGACTTTTGACTGGATTCAGTGAAATACTTAACCTTCGCCAATATAATAATACACCTAACATTAGCTGTTGGGATCTAGTTTTTGCCAACTTTAAAACTTTCCTGCAAAAAACGACGTACCACTTGTTAATGAGGATCCGTATCATCCATCCTTACTGATCAATTTTCAAGCGGTCCTCCCTCACATAGGCAACTTTCCTGTAAACAATGATGATCTACCCCTTAACAATTTCAGAAAAGTCAATTTCATACCTATTATGAGCTAATGTCGAACACTGACTGGTCGCCTGTTCTCAATGGCACAGATGTCGGTAACTCATGTCAGAGTCTTTATGAGGAGGAGGAACTCATTGACAATGTATTCAAAAAAGAAAAGGCCTATCGTGACTTTAAAACCCATAAATCTCCATTTTACCTCGCCAGATACAAATCTTTGCGCAGCTTAATTAAATCGAGCCCCGACAAGATACAGGGAATATATCCGGCATGCCGAAACAATCATAACTTCTGGTCCATCAAACTTCTGGTCTTTTATTCAAAGCAAGATAGCTCAATCCCGCATTCCAGCCACTATGAAAGACACTAATCACTCTTGCCACGGACCCCAATGTGTCGGCGTTTTCCAACTATTTTCAATGTGTGTACAAATATTCCCACCAGCCTGCAAATATTGATCCGTTAATTCAGTATTCCGATAGCATCGACGTTCCGCCAATAACTACTGATGATATAGTTGTAGCAAGCAAATAACTTTAAAACAAAATCACCCCTGGCTCAGACGGCATCCCACTTCATTGTTAGAGACTGTTCCATCGTTTTGTGCGAGCCCCTGTGTCATATCTTCAATCTGATCCTGGAACTGGGCATGTTTCCTGAAACCTGGAAGGTTGCAATAGTCTGTCCCATGAATCCAATAGTTATTGAGACTTATCGTCCTATCTCCATGTAACTTCTCCAAAATATTCGAGATTATCCTGCACAAATTTTACCAACATCTTTGTTATCAAACTGCTTTATTACTCCTTCGTTAGACCAAGGCTGGATTATGGGTAACTTGTATGGTGTCCGTGGTATGATTGCCACATTGATTCGTTGGAGGCTGTGCAGAGGCGATTTCTCACGTATCTTATGTTCAGAGAGGACGGTATTTACCCAGACCGAGGGTTTGATCATAACCTTTTGTTGTCTAGATTCAGGAAACTGTCGCTGTCTGCACGCAGATACAATTCGCTGACATTCCTTTATACGCTTCTCCATGATGTGATCAAATGTCCCTTTCTTTTGGAAAGTATAGCATTTCATGTACAGCGTTTAGCAGCTAAACAACAACCCGCTTTCAGTCTGAGATTGGCGAGATCTAATATTCTATACCAGTACCCCATTCACAACATGTGCAAAAATTTCAATCTTGTATCAAACGCCTCTCATATACATACCAGCAACTTGTCTAAGGTCCTGAAACATCTGCGTGAGGCGTCTGGTTTCTCCTCGGGTTTCCCACCTTAACTGTATCTCCGCATTCTTCATCTTCATTGTTCATCTGTATTTCCCTTGTTTTCATTTCTTTCTTCTTTGTCACTTCATATTTTGGCTTATTTTGTTTTTTTAGTTTCCCTAACTTACTTTGCGTTATTCGTAAAGTTCTTGATCGGTTTCGTTCCTCTCAAGGTTCCTCTACATTCCTTATATTTAGTCTTAGTTTAATTTGCTAGTTTATTTTAATATATCTATTATTTATTTTATATTTTATTATTTTTCTTTGTACAACAATATTTTTTGTGAATTACTTGCTCTTAATTTGTATGTGAATTTCCAGTAATTGGGCGTTTGCCTGTTGGAAATAAAGAGCTCATTATTATTATTATTATTACCATTGGAATTTTTTTTCCGAATATAGCTTCTTGTATTTAAAAATTATGGTTGATTGAGCATTGTATAGTGGGCAATTATCGATTATCAGGATCAAGCAAAAATTATGATAGATTCCGATAATTATCGGGCATTTGGCAACACTGTTTAGGACATCGAACAGGGAGTTGCAACATTGCGACATGTGCCTTGTGAATTATGCATAGTTATTGCGTATGCTCATATTAGATAATTGTACAAGAAATACCATAAAATACCACTCAAAATACCAATAATACCCGACAAAATACCATATAATACCAAATATTACTAGATAATACCAAATATTACCATATAATACCAAATATTACCAGATAATACCAAATATTACCAAAAATTACCGAAATAATTCCAAAAATACCAAGCCAGTGCATACACCAAAATACCATCAGCGGGGCCCCTCGATGTAGGTAGTCACAAATTTAAGAAATCTACTTTTGGAATGATCCATATGCTTCCAATAATTTCCACGTATTTCCACATAATGTCCATTAATTTCCACCTAAATTCCACATATTTCCACCTAAATTCCACATATTTCCACTAATTTCCACATATTTCCACTAATTTCCACCTAAATTCCACATATTTCTACACATTTCCACTTTCATTTCCACTAATTTCCACTTGTTTGTACACTACATTTCCACTGCGGTTTACCCCTCGAGTTTATCCATTTATCCTGGTGATGATCGCCAGGATTAAATAATATAGTTTAAAAAATGCTTCCATAGTACATCGAACTAAAAAGTGGAAAATAAATATAGTTTAAAAAACTAAAAAACACGCTTTAATGATCAATCGAACTAAAAAACAAAAAATTATTATTAATACAGGCAGAAAATAATAATGAACGAAAAATATTAGTATTATTGTGAAAAAAGCTTGGGGTGCTCGATGTACATACATAAAATATAGCACAAAGCGCCCCACGCTTTTTTCACAATAATACTAATTCTTTTCGTTCATTATTATTTTCTGCCTGTATTAATAATTATTTTTTTGTTTTTTAGTTCGATTAATCATTAAAGCGTGTTTTTTAGTTTTTTAAACTTTATTTATTATTATTAAATTGAATTACGCATGGGGAAAAATCTCGGGAAACATGTAGCAGGCTTTGGAAGGACAAGTTTATCTAACAAATGGCAATAGGTATTATAATTTCTGTTGACAGTTTGGTTTGAAAATGTATCTAAAAAAATTAGTTCTAAACTAATTTATTCTCGAATTTATTAGTTTTCAAAAATGCCAGAATATTCATTATCTGAGATGGCAGACATGTATTTCATGTATGACAAAGCGAATGGATCCGCTCGTGAAGCTCGCAGAGGCATTTCCAAATCGTCAACTTCCCGATAAACAAATTATTCAGCAGTTTACATCAACGGCTTAGAGAAAATGGAACTTTTTCACCACGAAAAGCAGATTGTGGAAGAACTCGTACAACTCGTAGTGTAGAGGCAGAAGAACGGGTTTTAGAGAAGGTTGCAGGTAATCCAGGAATCAGTACCAGAAAACTGGCTTTAAGACAGTGTATTCCTAAAAGCTGTGTTTGGGAAATTTTTAAAGAACAGCTTCTTCGGCCATACCACTTACAACGTGTTCAAGCCCTTAAACCCCAGGATTTACAACACAGATTGAAGTTTTGTGAATGGATGAGAATAAAATGTCGGCAAGACGCCCATTTTCTTGCAAAAGTTTTTTTCACCGATGAGGCAGGTTTTACACGTGAGGGTATAATAAACTTCCATAATAACCATGTCTGAGCAAAGGAAAATCGCCACGCCTATTTTGAAGCTAAATTTCAAGATAGATTCTCTATTAATGTTTAGGCGAGGATTTTAGGAAACAGAATAATAGGGCCGTATGTTTTGCCGCAACATCTAAATGGTGCTTCGTAGTTAGATTTTTTACGAAATAATCCACCTGACTTATCTACTTGATGATGTGCCCTGCGAGCTTAGACTACAATATTGGTTTATGCAGGCTGGGCTCCACCCCATTTCAGTAGTCAAGTGCGGCAATGTTTAAATCAAGTATATGGTGAACGATGGATAGAACGGGGTGGGCCTATTGCTTGGCCATCCCGTTCCCCAGACTTAAATCCTATAGACTATTTTCTTTAGGGATATTTAAAAGCTTTACATTACTCGGTGAAAATGCAACACATTTTGAACAACGAGTAATGGAGCAGTGTCAGGAAATTCGTAACAAACCTGGAATACTGCTTGAACGAGTACGATCATCGATGCGAAATCGTTTAGCCGGCTGCATAGCTATGAATGGCAGTCATTTTCAACATTTGCTGTAATTTGCCTAATTGTTTACTGTATCTAATAGTGTGAAAAATCTAACGTTTGTGTTTGTTTGTTTATTTACTTTAGGTATGTACCTAAAAATGTAAAATTTTGTTTTATTTGTTGTTTTTATTTTACTTTTAAACATCAATGTTCGCAGTATTTTTTGTAATTAATAATAATAATCTTATTTCTTAATGGTTGCCTTATTTTTTTCTTTAAAACGCTCCGGCTTACTTAGCACCTTGCTTAGCACTAACATGTTCGGAACAATTTTTCTCCGAAACTGTTAATTTTTCGACCATTTACCCAGAGTACCTTTTTCATGCAAACAATAGTAGAGAATCATAAAATTCCATTAAGGTGTCAAAAAAATACAAGGTTGAAAAAATATAACGAAATAAATACAGCTCTCCCCCTGCCGACGCGCCCTTAATCAAGAAATTTAAAAATTGCAAGCTGTTAAAAATAGCTTTCATTAGTGACTATTCATGCGCCAAAATTCATAACTGGTATGAAAGTAGTTCCGAAGTAATAAAATAAAAAGCGCTTTCTAGACGGCATCTTCAAAGGGTTCTAGCCTCGGTTCTCTCATTGTCTATATTCCCCATATAAAGACAATGGTTCTAGCACCCTTAAAAAGCGTTTGCGGCCCCACGTGCATATGAACTTTTATTAATATTTTCTCATGCAGAATCACCCTCTGTAATTTGGCGTTGCTATTTCCTCATACCTATACATAATAGTTATTCATTGTTTAAAATAAAATATCGACGAAGATCCAGTAGTACCTACCTATTTATTGCTATTGCATGCAATCATGGGCAGAACAAATTTCAGGGGGGGAGCAACAAAAATAACGTGTATAGGTAATTTTTTCTAAATGCTAATGAATTTGAAATGTAGTTTTATACTAAGAGTTATTTTAATATTCCAGGGGGGGGGGGGGGGGGGGTGCAAATAATATGGAATTTAGTATACTAAATTTGAGTAATTTAAAGTAATAGTTTTATCATTTAATTTTGGATATAAATTAAGAATCGATTTAACATTCTTTAAGGCTAATTTTACAGGTTCATATCCGAGTTCATTTCTAAACATATTAATTATTTTCGGAGTTTGATATATCGAAAAAAAAGCATACTTAAGAAACATTTTAAACATCATTATTTATGTTATCATATTATTGTTGATGTTATTATTATTAATTCTAATGTTAAATAGTAAGTTGTTTAGAAAATTTAATGGATAGCAATTATCTACAAGAATGTTTTTAAGTGTGTGTAATTTTTTATTGATTAAACAAGGATGCACTAAGGTCGGCACTAAGTTTATCATTCCACTTTTTAAAGGTAAAACTAAATTAAGTTATGTTTTAAATATTGTTTAATTATCATTGTATCTTAAAAAGGTATTTGATTATTCTTTTCTTTTTCAATCGTGGAATTGGAACTGGTAATTACTAAAAACTAAAAGAATTGCATTTATTTTATCACTAGGAATACAGCAAATAATATTATGAACAAATTTTTTAATAAAATTTGGTTCTATACATTGATCTAATAAATTATCCATTACATATTGAGCAATGATTGGGAAAATAAAACTGCCCATTGGGGTTCCAAAAACTGGTTTATAAAATTTATTATTAAAAGGAAAATTATTAGAATTGTAGATAAAGTTTATTATTTTAATGAACATATCATTTGATATCTTACAATTTTCACATATCCTGACCCGAGTCCTGACCCAATATCTATTGATACTATTGATTAGTAAATTAATTGGTGTTTTGATAAAAAGTGATTTAACGCCTAGATTGATTAATGTATTATTTGCAGGCATTAATTTTTTACATATTTATAAATTTTTGAAAATTCAAAAAAAATCTTTAATATATTATAGTTCGCCCAGCCGTTGTTGACCCTCGAAACGCATTACATGCAATTGCATGCATTTCGAGGGTCAACAACGGTTGGGCGAACTAGCTATTAAATTTATTGTATGAACTTGTCAAAATATTAGATATCAAATCTGTTAATTTTTTATTAAGTGATTCTTCAAAACAAGAAACAATAGGTCTTAAGGATAGGATAGAGTAGGTTTATGAGTTTCAGGTAATCCACAAAATGTTGGACATACTGAATTGTAATTCTTTAGTGTTTTGATGTAATTTCATCAATCATAATATTTGCCTTAAATATAGTTTTAACTAGATTGTTAGAATTATTTTATATTATTTTGGTTGGGTCATTGTTAAGTAAAGAATAAAAATCTTTAACTTCAAGTAAATCATTGGCTAAAGACTCGGCTAAAGATAATGTATTGCTGTTTATCAATTAATACTGTTACATTGCCTTTATCATATTATTTATGAACTAAAATACTTGGATGATCTTTTAAAACATTTTTTGTTTTATAAAAAAGATTATTGATTATGATCTACATGTTTATTAGAGTCTAAATAATTAGAAATGATTGATTGTAAGTTTAGCTCTAAATAAAATTCTCGATAAATTATTTTTATTAATATTAAATCTATAGAGAATATTTTTAATGTCTAATAGTAGTGTAGGGATTGAAACATTTTCTATATTTGGAGGAACACAAAATTTTAAAACCTAGTGCTAATTTTTTTTATGTCATCGGAAATATGAATATTTTTAATTTTTAATAATTAACACCCAAAATTATAATTCACGACTGTAAAAGAAGTGAACAATCAAATACCTTTTTTAAATGCAATGATAATTAAACAAAATAATAATATTCAAATTACCGATTGATATTTAAAACCTGTCCACTCCAAATAAGATATTTAAATTATTTTTCGTAGCATTGAACATTAGTTTAGTTTTAGCTTTAGAGATAGAACAATAAACTTAGTACATTTTAATAAATACAAATTTACATAAACTTAAAGACATCCTTGTAGATAATTGCTCTGCATTAAATTTTCTAAACAAATTACTTTTTAACATTAGAAATAATAATACCTAATAACATCAACAATAATATTAATGATAACATAAATAATGAACTTTCAAATGTTTCTTATGCTTCTTTTCCATATTTCAATGAACTCATTCCGAAAATAATGAAAATTTTTAGAAATGGATCTGTAAAATTAGCCTTAAAGAATGTTAAGTCGATTGGTAATTTATATTTAAAATTAAAAGATAAAACTATTACTTCAAATTACTCAAATTTAGTATATCAATTCCATGTAATAATTGTGATAAGAAGTATATTGGCCAACATCAGAAAATCTAAACACAGAATGTCTGGACATTAAAGGGAATCAGATTTCAAAAAAACACTTCTGCTTTATCTGAACACACATATAAGACTGGTCACATACCAAATTTCAATGAAGTTAAAATTCTCCACAAAGAAAAAAAATTAAATAAAAGGTTATTTTTAGAAATGGTTAAAATCCATAAAACAAATTGTATGAATAAGAGAACTGAAATTGATGGTTCAAGCTCTGTTTATTTATTCTTATACATTATCAGTAAATCACAGCTAATTATATACTAATACACCTTACTATTATTATTAAATTAACAACATCAAATATTAATTATTCTTTTAACACCTAAATTATTCATTTTGAAACAAAGTATGTACTTAGATTGGATTTAACATGTAAGATATTCTGATATTTTACCAATTTTGTTATATATTATACATTATTATATATAAACAATTTTTACCCCTGACGAAGGTCACGATACTGACCGAAAGCTTGGATACAAAACAAATTCCTATATCTTTTAATAAATCCGTTTGGCTGAATATCCGTTATTCACTCGGTTATTCACGAGGTTATTCATTTCTACATTTACGATATATAGCCGTGATGCCATGAATAAAATATAAATCGTTTTGCTAAATTAAATGCTATATTCCCTTATAGTTTTTCAAATTATTCGGAAAAGATACTGTTTGCTTATTATGTTATTGAATGCAGCATATTGAATACCTAAGTGCAAATAGAAAAACGCAGTTTCATGTAAAAATTTTATTGAAGGTCACATTAGAAATACGCTGTTGTAGATGTACAATTCAATAATAATAATTATATTTTTGTTTATTATACAGGGTGCTAATCGGGTCTATGTATTGCAAATCTCGGTAACCAAATCAGCTATACCAAGTCAATTAAATTTGGACAAAGTTGCGAAATTTCATGCTAATCTATTTTATATGGTTTAGCAAATTTACGACATTCCCATTATGTATTAAGGCAGAAACATACTTAGTTGACGCGGCCCGACGCAACGCTACGCTACACTATGCAAGGCAGATCCAACACCGTATTTCTCGTAAGAATATAGAGGTTTGGAACACACTTACCCGACGCGATGTGATGCGATGCAGCGTGACGCGACGCAACGCCATGGAGATCCCCTACGTTTAGATTTTCGTCGCGTTGCGTCGAATCGGTCAGGCTAGATCTTATTGCATCAGGCATGTGTGAACACTTTAACAGGTTGTTGTTCTTGCGTTTTTAACTTTACATTACAATTTTAAAATGGAATTATTAATAATTGATCATCCCTTTGTTTATATGACATAAAAAGTCAATTTTATTGAGATCAAACTATGAGACAAGAATCGAAAAATTCAGCAGGTGCCATTTTTTAAATTCTGTTCTCTAATATGTTATGAAAATGATCAAACTGATTCTTTTTCATACGAAAGTACATATAAAATATGTTACTATTTTATTCCTTATCCACAATTTTAATAAGAGTCTAAAATTAATTATCATGCTCTCTATACTAAGGTTAATTTCATGAGCCCAAACTTTTCTGTTCAGCTGCGGTAATTTCTTCGAATTCTTCATCCAGACTGTCCATTCTACACTTAAGTTCAATTTCATCTGACAACTGTTCTCGCGTGTGATCTTCATTAAACCAATAATTCAGCACATCGCGTTGCATCGAGTAAATATGCACACAACCCAGAAACGTCGAGTAGCGTAGCGTAGCGTTGCGTCGGGTCGCATCAGCTAAGTATGTTTCCGCCTTACTTTCGAAGAAATCCGGAAAATGTCGAAATCTCTCAAAATAATTTTTATTGCTTCCTCACTTTATTTAAAGAAATATTTAAAAATAAAGTCCACTTTTTCATTGCCACTTTTCGTTCTCTAAAAGGTGGTGTTCTTAATCCTACATTTCTTCTTCGGACTCCCATCATTCGCTTTTTTTAAATACGTGCCTAGCGTTTTAATGCCTGTTAAGGAAGCTTTTGATATCCCAAATTCAATGATGTATTGACACGAAGAACAGTTCGGAAAGCAGGTTGAAAAGTAAATAAATGTATTATTGCTATAGGTCATTTGTTTAATATTTGTAATTATTTTAATCATTGAAAAAGACATGCATAGGGCTCTCACGAAAAGTGTATTCGCTCAAGTTGTTTATAATTAACAGTGAATGTTTATATAACATTTGTCAAGTTCAAGTTCAAACTTCGGACAGGGTGATATTTAATTAGTAGGCTTATGCTTTTCAGTAGTTCACAATATTTAAAAATTTTCGACCTTAATTACTTTCCTAAAAAGAAAAATACCGGACACAAAGCGGACAAATCGAAAGGTTTTGACAGGCACGACATGCAAACATTTTTACATATAAGCGAAATTTAGGCAAAGTTGTGCAATTTGATGCTAATTCATTTTATATGCTTTAGAAAAATTTACGAACGTCCGATTCCGTACTTCCGAAGATATTCGGCAAAAGTCAAAATTTCTCAAAATCATATTTATTGCTTCCTAACTTTACTTAAAAGGTATTAAAAATAACGCCCACTTTTTCATTGCCACTTTTGCTTCTCTAAAAGGTGGTGTTTTTAATCCTACGTTTCGTCTTCGGGCTCCCGTCATTCACTTTACTTTTTTAAATACGTGCCTGGCGTTTTTAATGCATGTTAAGGAAGCTTTTGGCCTCCCAAATTCAATGATGTATAAGACTTATTCTTGATAATTTTTGGGGCCCTCCCGTAAGAGCCCTATGAGATAGCTATATACACAAATGGCAGTTCGGAAAGCAGGTTGAAATGTGAATACATGTATTATTGCTATAGGTCATTTTTTTGAATATTTGAATTCATTGAAAAAGACATGCATATGGCTCTAACGAAAAATGTCGGATTAATTTAGTTTCAGTGTAATAAATCATTGAATTAGAGAGAACAAAACCTTTCCAAATACGCAAAAAATGCGAGGTACGTTTCTAAATGATAATTAAGTTTATGATGGGGGCCCGAAGATAAAAAAAATCGGATTAAGAAATTGATAACACCAATTGTAGAGGGGGAAAAGTGACGATGAAATATAGTAATTGTAATTGTGTAAAAAGTTTACAGTTCAGCATCAAATAGTGGAAATTCGCCTCAACTTAACCGACTTCGTATAATATGTTGTTTATCGAGGAGATGTCCACACAATCCACATATACATTCGAATTTGTAGCATCCTATATTTTGCTTAAAATTGCTTAACTGGACTATTATATGTAGTTTTCAAATACAGTCACTCACATGTTTCGTTTGAAATAAATGTCCACATATTATGTAGATTACTTCATTGTATTTACATTATTTGCGCCTATCATTTTCAAGCTTAATAGCTTCACCTTGACACTCAATGAATATTTGTAGATATTTGCGTTTCGCAAAAATATGTCGCGTGAAGTAAACAAACTCGTGAAAATTGATAATAATATTACCTATATAGGTATACGAGAATCGATGTCAATATTTTCGATTTTAATGAAAGTTTGTCCTTCATATGCGATTAGATTAAATCAAGTGCTAATATTGCCTATTTGGCCTTAGGTTTCATTTTGCATTTACCTCTTCTTATTAGTCTATGTCCTATATGTTTCTAAAAGACGTGTATTAATTCTCTCGGACGAAAAATGGCAAACAATGCCCTATTTTTTTATAATTTTAAATAGGTACCTACTTTGTTTTGGAATCATTATGTAAACCGGAGGGAAACTTTGCTAATATGCTAATTAATTAGCAGACACCTGAGAAGTGGCAACCTTGCAATAGTTTAACATCAATACCACCATCGATAAACCGTTTCCGGTTTTGTAGAAAAATGATCTACAAGGTTTTTATTTATATTTTGACATTCGCCTACAGGGTTTGTTACAGACGTTAAAAAAACTGTGCCAAAGTTTAAGTACTTTTTCCGTATTATTTTTTTGAACGTATCAAAATAAAAAAAAACGAATCTTACAAAACAAAGACAAAGAAATCAGAACAAGCTTATTTTTGTAATTGAATACCTTGTATATATCCGACATAAATACCAGACCTTTTTCTTGATTTCAAAAATGCCTAGTTTGTTGATATTTGGTGCAGCCATTTTTGAGATATTTAAATTTAAAATTTGCTCGGCGCGTTGAACTCACGTTTTGACACATATTTAAGCAATGTGTCAATATGTGTCGAAACCTAAGTTAATTTTCAATGTCATCGATATCTCAATTTCGATTTATTTATCTACAATTATTTAATAACAGACGCATACTACTTATAATAGTAAGTGCATAATACAAGTCCTAATCATAAAACAACAAATGTAATTAAGAATTCATAATAGTAAATTTAAGAGCCACACTAAGGAAACTATAATGTCAACATAGCTATGTATTGAAGTCTCGGTTGACGTAAATAATTTCGCTTTTAGTTAAGTATTTTGTGTATTTAAGGATGGTTGTAGATAAAGTATATAGTATTTGCCCCGCTCATTAGATAATAATAAGTCTATACATAGATACTACATTACCTTGGGCACATAGATTGAATATATAAGGAAGAAAATATAGCACACCACTTGTATTGGTTGCATTATACGCTAATTAAATAATATACTAATTTTTAAACTCACGTTTTGTCACATTTGCCAATATGTGTCAAAATTTAAGTTGTTTTTCAAGGCCATCGAGAACTAAATTTCGATTAAATTATTATTTATCTCAGTAACGTCTGAACCAAATATCAACAAACTAAATGTGTTTTATTAAAAACTATATTTTGGTCTGATTGAATACTCAACTTTGGTATAAATATTTTTTCTCAAATTCTTATAAATATAAATGAAAACCCTGTAAATTTTGGTTGCGATTGAGGGGTTTCCCGCTTATCAGTAAAGAGAGAATATTGCGGTTTGATATTTTTATAGCCCGGTTAGTTTTTTAGATACAAGATATTGAAAATGATATATTCTTAGGCATCCCTCGTATCTCAGTTGCTAAAAAGGAGAATGATTACAACTCTTTACGTAGAATCCAGTAGCTTAACCAGTTTTTCTAATTATTTATTTTTTTATATTTTTTTTAAAATGGACACGGGAAAAAAGTCATTAATAAATAATTATTATCCAATAAGCCCATCAGCAAATAAACAACTTTGAAAGTCTTAGCGCAACATAAACACTACAATAGTCAAGCAAACCATAGATATCTCCCTAATGGTTCAAACTGATGTCTATTCTGTCCTAAGTGCGCTTCGGACACTTTTCTTATTCGTTTTAACCAATTAAGCAAACAACAGGTTGAATAGCGAAAAATTTCTCTTATTGCGTTTCTTACTCGGTTTCCTAAATCTTGAATATTATCATAAACCTAACTATTCGAAGTAGTTAGGTTTATGATATTATATTATCATAAAGAAAATTGTAAACTTTAGTCGCCAAGTATCCCCACAGAATGAAACTCAATATCGACAAATCCGGGGGCTTAGATGGTCATCTTACAGGACCCTTGGCTCCGATCCATTGATTGAGAACATTATTCTCTAGGATAACCTCGCCATTTAAGAAATGTGTGCAGGAGCCCCGTCGTATTGAAAATAAAAACGCTCAAGGAACATCATCAATCAAATTAGGCATATCAGTCTCTAAAATTTCTATGTAGCGGATGACTGTTAGGTTTCTCTCAAATA
>MU192688.1:0-10609 GCA_016904865.1 Pissodes strobi | reverse complement strand
TAATTTAAGTTCGTTATATGAATTAGATTTTGACCAAACCTGCTCTGCTGTCTTCTGGAAAATATTGTGTATGTGTAAAATATTAAGTACCCCAGAATTACTAAAATGTGCTTCGTCTAGCCAAATAACGTTCATTTCAAAATCCCTGACCATATAACATCTTTCTCAATACCAATTCCAGAAAACTACACCACGTTGAACATGCACAAGGTGTAAGTGCTGAACAAGCCTAAATTTGTATGGATGGTTTTTTCTTTAATTTCTTGAACTCTGATTTTTGGAAAACCTACGTTCCTTTTACTGGCTGTACAGGGATTCGTAGGGTAAGCCTCCGCATTAGCCAAAACTGTGACTTCTTCAACTTCTTGGTTTTTCTTTGTGATATGTTTTTGAACGTAAGTTCTGTAAATGATCCATGATCACATGATTTATGCGGTAAAAAGTGGATCTACTTGGTTGCCTCCTTTCCGGATATCTAAATAAAAATTAAGCAATAGTATTTAACTATGCCTAAAAACAAACTTGCTACATGTTAAAATATATCCTAGACGCTACTTCAACTTTTTCAATACTTAATATAACCCAAACTAACATAGGCCTATCTTATTTCTCAAAATATTGAAAAAAAATTTTCTGCCATAGTCACAAATATACTTTAATATTAATTATTGTAATAAGAGTTCTTCGCATACAATATCTTTACAGAATCTACTCCAGTCACTCATTTTAATAATGCATGTTAATATAACAAATAGTTCGTCAACAATTTTGGATTATATTATTGTTCAAACGAAAATGAGGTTATTTGCAACGTAACAAATGCCGGGCTTTCCGATCATGGAGCTACCTTGTGTACTATGCCAACTAATTTAGAGAAATCAATAAAAAGCAAATCTAAAAGAACTGGTAGACTCTTTTGCAAATATAGCTCCGAAAAATGTAATCATTTATGCTTAAATTATAACTGGATTGTCACATTTTATTTCAACGAACCCTTGAGAGTTTTCATATCGATTTGTTGAAATTGTTTGATGAAGCATTTCCTATTAAAACGATAAAAAACAAAAAAGGAAAAAACCGTGGATAATTAAGAGCATTGGAATATCTGCAATAAATATGCGGTCTCTCCACACAATACTAAAGTATGCAATCTACAATGATTCATTTATTTTAACAGATACAGAAGTGTGTATAGAAAATATGTATTATGGTGAACGTTTATCATCTGCAAGTAACAGAGGATGGATAATTATTGATGATCTGAGAGGTAAAAATGGCAAACCATGTGTTCGGGCTGAGGTGCGTGCTTCAATTTTGAATCATTAATTATTGCAACATAGCATCCACCTTAGCAAATAATATTGAAAATCATGTACACTTCTTGGGGGTCCTGAAAGGTGTTATATAGATAGTACTTTTTTTGTGTCCCGACTGATGCAACTGAATTAAGGAATATATTTTGTGAAATTAAAAATGAATATATATCCAACTGGTTAGAATTATATGTCTATAAAAAACTTTGTCAGTTGCGTCCACCCACCACTGAAGCACTAGTTGGTGTTATAAATCAATCCTTTTCTCATGGATATTTTCCCCAGTCACTGAAAGAAGCCCTAGTGTGATCCTAATTCTTATGGGGGATGATATTGATTCTCCTTCTAGATTTCAGCTTATATCACTTCTTTAGTTGGGAATCTAAGAGCTCGTAGGAAGCGTTTTAAGGATGCTCTATACATGTCGCGAACATCCACCTAAAAAATATGAAAATCTATGCAAAATGACATGCTGAATCAGATTTTCTTGTTCGCCCTTCGATCCGGAATTGCGAAATAGGTCAAAACAAAACTTTTTTGAAAAAGCAGAAAAATATGACTAAAATATTATTTTTTGCAAACTACTGTATAACTTGCTTAAATGATGTCCGATTGATCTAAATTTTTGCTATGATGTTTTTCAATCTCTTCTTAAGATGACACCATATACTAGAAGATTTAAAAAAATTACATATGGGCCTAAGAACTTTTTTTGCTCTCCTTTACACAAAATATCATCATTTTGCAGTGTAAAATACTCGATCGAGAAAGCTTTTTTATCCTTCAAGTTAGGTAGGTACTATAAGCGACAAAAGTGTTCCTGACAAACCAAAGAAACTTTTTTATTGAAAACTTTTTTTGATACGGCTTTTAGTTTTGACTGTGTAATTATTTAAAGTCCTAGAAAATTTAAAGAGACCGCGCGCCCGAAGCCGCGCGATATACAGAAGTATAAGAAATTATCGTTGTTGGGTGTAGGGGAACGAATAAAGCGGCTATGCGAGAGAGAAAGAGATGGAGAGAGTTCAGGCGTCACTGTCATTTATAAGTGCAGCAAAGAAGCATGATATTAGTTACAAACTTAAAAAAACTGTGTATTACGGGATTGGTAAAAATAATATGTTTTATTATTTATAATTATTGTAACGTAGTAGATGGGTAGTATCTACAATACTGGAAATATAATGCACACAATTTTCAACGCATTTTCCTTCACACAGACAACGTATGTTACATTTTACATTTGCTTTTAGGCATTTGCACTTTGCTGAACATTTAAATAATTTGCAATAACAAAACGGAGATAGTATTTAAGAATTTTGGTTTGGCGTCTTTGGTCATCAATGTTGGTATTATATAATTGCACGTGAGCCCATATCCAAATTTTACAATTTTAAGAACGTCTGGCTTTAGCATATGGGCTGTTTTAAATATAGCACATTGTAAAAAGGCACTCTTGACATGAAATACAAAAAGGATCTTCGGTCGGCGGCAAATCCCTAAAATCAACAATTATTGCAGATAATATAATTTGTTCCAAGCTTATTTTATCTAAAGTAGGTCATGAGTGATTGTTGACAACAATAAACGTCAATGGCACTTTCCTTTTTATGACTGGAGCCTCCCTCCTTCCACCCGAAACAAAATTCTAAATAGACCAATGCTCAATAATCTGATATAAGCAACAGTCAGTCACGGCCTGCACCAGATAAACTAAATTTGGAAAGAGTATAGGTCCACGTAACATTATTACTATATATTTTTTAATAGGGAAATAATATAGATAATAAAAATAAGAGTACTAGAAACTAGAAACATTGAAATGATTTATTATTTCTGTGTTTTACCTTATAACTTTGGAATATAATTTTAAAACTCAAATCATTAAAGATATAATGACTTTCAAATTTTTACCTGATATTCGTTTTGCAAGTTGGAAACATATGGGCTCCTAATTAATCCATATTTCATTTGAAGGCTTTACGGCCATAAAGATGTTTAAAAGACAGTCTACATGATGACAATAATTGGTCAGAAATTTTATATTCGTTTTCGTTTGCAGTTTTAGTCCCAGATGATAGAAGATTCATCTCATTTGCTTCTCGAGATAACACTATTATTGAAAGGGCCCTTCTTTTGCCTTTTCTAAACAGAAAGCTGGCCAAATCACAACCAGATAAGCAGCAGACTGTTAACAAATTGTTGTTTGTTTGTTGAATGTTTTAACATCGAGTTGATGCAAGTTTGTAAGTTTTTTAATAACTGAACATGAATTTCTTTGGATTTTCCATCTAAATTTCAACCTCTATACTTACCGAGAAAAACATAGAAAACATCTGTGTCCACACTTTTAAGAAGAAATACCTTCAAATATTTTTAAAAAAATTTATAATTGCAAATATTCTCGTATCCAGCTTCTTCGTGCCCTGTAAAAGTCAACCGATCAACCACATTCGATTCCTTTTTGGTGCATTTTATTGTTCTTTCGTTATCTTCCGACATTTCTGCTAATATAATTTCAACTTGATCAGGTATAGTATAATTCTCTTACCAGTTTTTTAGCTAAATAGGTCAAGAAGGTTATTTTGTTACTAGAATTTGATATAATTTTTTTCCAATCAGGTATATCAATTTTATCTCGTATTTCATATTATGTTAAAAAATTACAATTTTTCGATCTTCTATATCTCTTCTGTTTTCTTTAAACTTTCTTCAGAATTGTAGCGATCCCCAACACATACGACGAGACGACAGTTCTGGAGCTTCAGCTTTAATATTAATGAAATGTATTTTAAAAATAATTCTCTAAATTTTCTGCATTTAAAGTTCTGGTATCTCTGAATAAGTGCCATCATATCTATTATACCTATATGCGGAGTTAAGAGTATCATTTTTTTTCTCTTGGCATGCAAGACAGCTCAGTAGGTTATTCTTTTAATTCTTTTAACACAGAATTATAGAATTCAGATTTGTTTCCCTTTCTCATAATAATATTGTTTTCTGAATCCATTTCAAAAAGTGAAGATGGATAAGAAGTCCATTCGTTAGAGAATACCCAAATTTTTGTTTCCTCTTCAAGTTCTCAAGTAAAATGTAGATTTCATAACATTTTTGCTTCACTTTCATATAAGTCACCCACAATAGCTTTTTGTTTTTTGCTTTTTCCTTTGCGTTAAATAAATTTAACTTTACTCCTTCATTTTTTTCTGCGTATTCCTTGTTTAGCTTAACTATGGCGGCTATTGCTATTTCTTCTGCTTTATAAACATTGCTAATATATCCGGAACAAATATTAACTAATTCCTTAAGGTCTGATTGAAAAAGATTATTTTTTTGATTTATGATTCTTTTAACTTCTAGTTTATTTTTATGGCTCTTTCTTGCTTCGCAACTTGAATTATCACTAAATTCTTGAATTCGGTGCAAGATTTGTTGGTCGTTAATTTTTTTGCAATTTTCCAGATCTCATTCTGCTTATTAAATGTTAATATCTGTTTACGTTTCCGTAAACCGTTACTGTCACGACTTTTATTGCATAATATACAAACATGTGAATGAGAAGATCTACATCGTTCACCAGTTTTAGGTTCGGAAGCATTGCTCTCCGTTTCAGATTTTTTGTAAGCACTTCTTGTATAAGTTCGTCTACACTTAGCGTGCTAAACAGAATTTAGTGATAAAAACACTTCCTTTTTGTCATCATGATATTTAAGAGCTATGGATTGCTTATCGGAATTTTAGCTACATGCTTGAAACAAGTAATGAATGCTTTCTTGTGTAACGTCCTGTACCGTTTCCACACTACATCTATCTGTATTTCGACTCATATTTTGTGTTGGACAAGAGGACACAGTAAACACACAAGAAGTATTATTATCATAATTATTATAAAAAAAACTAGCATCAACTATGATATTGTCGAATCACGTGAACTAAGACTAAACGTAAACTGTAAACTCCTACTAAACAGGGATTCCCGTGCTGCATCTGCAATACATTACACACACCCGACCGTACCGATATTAAGTGAACTTTTATGCGCGCCGTGGTTTCAATAATTATTCACATAAAACTAAAACGATTTTTGAAAAAAAGTTTCAAATAAAAAAACTTCCTTGATTATTTGGCTACAACTTTCTCGCTTATAGTATCCATCTATCTTTAAAAATAAAAAAGTTTTCTCGATCGAGCAATTTGTCTGGTAATCGAGTAAAATATTAGGTGTCCCACTGAAAAAAAAATCACCAAAGGCACATTAATTATTCCTAATTATGTTTTATGTTAAAACCGTCTTAAGATATATTTGACAAAGACCATGTCAAAAAATTTCATGTCGATCGAAGTTAAAATAAGGGAGATAGAGAAGTTTATGCAAAAAATTAAAATTTTGCAACAATTTTCAAGATTTTTGGAAATTTATCAATTACTCTGATTTCGCAATTCCGGATCAAGGGGCGAACAAAAAATTCGATTCCGGCAGGTAATTTTACATAAGAATTCATATTTTCTAGGTGGATGTTCGCGACTTGTATAGAGGTGGTCGATTTCAGCACCTCTGGGTCCCAACTATCTTCCAACTCTAGAAAAGATTGTCCAATCGAGAATGTTCTCTTTTGTAATTAAAAACGGGATTTTAACATCTGATCAATTTGGATTCCAAAAAGAGGTTAATGCGGGGCGAGTGGCTGCGGCGGTGTTCTGCGACTTGACGAAGGCATTTGATTGTGTCAGTCATGGGTACTGCTGCGGAAACTTGAGCTTTGTGGGTTTAGGGGTGTTTCTCTTAGTTGGTTTAAGTCCTAGCTACCTGACAGAAAACAACAGGTCAGTATTGGTGGTGAGTTGTCTCAGGCCTCTCCATGGTTAACGCTGGTATGGCACAGGAGTCCTTGGACCCATACTGTTTGTGTTGTATATTAATCATATAACTACAGTAAAATACAGTGGTGCCTTCGCTCTTTTCGCAGACGACACTACTATATTATGGCACAGCAGCCCGGAAACGCTGACCGTGGTGGTGTCTACTGACATAGCAGAAATCAAAATATGGTGCGATGTAAATTGCATCTACATCTAATATTAACAAAATGCACAGTGGGATATATATCTTAACAATCACCAAATAAATAATCAAGTGGATACTAAATTCTTATCTTTATTGATGAAAAATTAATGTTTCAGGCGCATATTATCAATCTCTGCAGTCAATTATCATCCAGTTATGCTCTGGGGAACTTGATCTCATGTGCACTAGAAAGGCGTACTTTGGACTTTTTGACTCCCATCTCAGATATGGTGTCAGCTTCTGGGGAAATTCTTACCAATATTTGCTTAGCATGGTCTTTGTGCTCCAGAAGCGTGGTATAAAATACATGTTTAAAGCGAAACCGAGGGACACACGTAGACCACTATTTATATCCAATAAAAATATATCCCTTACCTCTGTTTTTATTCAGGAGAGTGTGAGCCTAATTTATAAGCATAGGAATAAGTATTTGGTTCTCGCATCGGGTCCTACTACTAGACTTCCTATGCCGAGTAGCTCTCTAATTAGAAATTCAGTGATTTACAATACTAAAAGATGTAGCAGGGGTTAGGTTGGGTTCTTTGTCCGAATACTAGGATAATCAATTTTAATGTTTTATCTTTGCCTAATTTTGCCCTGATTATATATATTGTGACGTTAAGCCAATTCTTTCAATCTGAAAATGCATGTATTCATTCTCTATCATGGACTGTGTGTGTTTTAATGTCGATCGTGTTTCCTATAACGTTGTTAACGCACGTTTGTAGATAAATTAATTTGACATAGCCGAAATAGCAGGATCTAAGAATGATTATATGGTTTTATCTCGGATTTTGCATACTCTAGAGTCTTGAACAGTTTCTTCTTGTTGAATATGAACGATTGACAAATCGAATATTTTTCTGTAATGGATGAGTATAGATTTATTTCTATCATTTAACGAAAAGGTTTCGCACCGTGTTAGCTTGCTGAAAACAAGGGAGACGTATTTTTTACATTTCATTTTTTTTTTAGTGAAACGCTCAGACGCGTCCATCGTCCATGTTATGGTTAAGGGGACATTTCAATTAGGTCAACCAACAGCATCGAAAGTCGATGTTGTTGGGTCAACTCATATATATGGAGTAGGGCTCTGAGAACTACAGGGAATCATGAGCTATTGCGTTGGATATTTCGAAGGCATTCGACAGAGTTTGGCATGACGGATTGCTCAACAAACTGCCGTCCTTCGGACTGCCAGCCTCTCTCTGGCTGGCTTGCCAGTCCCCTCAAGAATCGATCTCTGCACGTTACAGTTGATGGACACATCTCACATTCATCAACTCTGTTCCTCATCTGTATTAATGACCTGCTGACCGAAACCAATAATCCTGTTTACTGTTTTGCAGATGACAGTTGACAGTACCCTTGTCCCCCAATTTAGTTCGGAAAAACAAGGCGACTGAGACATATCAGCGCAGACAGGAGCAGATTACAGCAATTAATCAAGATCTGAAGGGAGTTCAAACTCGAGTCGATAGGAATTTAATCCACTTCAATGCAGGAAAACTTCATCCTCGTCAATCGGACTACTGGGTGTCTCGATCAGCAGCAATATGTCCTGGCATGACCACGTTGATAACATCGCATAATCACTATAATCAGCCTCGCAGAAGCTTGGTGCGTTATTTCGCAGCAAAAACTGTATACACCTCGGCAGCTGCTCTTGCTCTACAAAGCGCAAATAAGACCGTGCTTAGAACACTTCTCACACATCTGGGATGACGCAGCGCAGCACACCCTAAAGCAGCTGGATTCCATTTAGAAGAGAGCTGTGCGTCTCGTCGGCGACCCGGGTTGACCCGGAATCTGGATAGTCCGGAACACCGCAGACATGTGGCCGAGGTATCCCTGTTTTAGATATATTTTCACGGCAGATGTTGCCGGGATTTGGCCCGCCTCTAGCAACGCCTGTCAGCCAGCCACGACCGATGGCAAGAGCGCACCCGTTTGTTGTACAACTGGAAACACCTAGAACATCGTGGGGGTAGGGGAATACGCATCTGACGAGAATAAATCAGGCGGTAAAAAGTTTTCATTAATACCTAAAATAAGTATTAGTCATACCTGCCAAGGTTTAGTTTAAGCTGTTCAAATCTACTCAGCTTTGTAAATAACAGAACATTATTTCCAAATATTAGCAAATAGTAAAGTTTCACTTACAATAAAACAATCGACAGTGATTGCTTTATCTTTCGCTTAGCTTGGTGTCAAATTATTTTAAACACCTCTGTTGGGTCGACGACGCGACGCGCGACGTGAAGAAAAAATACAGTTAATGAATGGAAAGTAAGGTTTTACGTGCGACTTACACGTAATAATTATTGGGTTTATCGAAAATTGTAAAAGCTTGACGAAAGTTGTTGACATAATGTAAGCGTTTCTCAATATAATAAGCACCGCATATTTTTTGTTGTTATTTGCAATCGTAGAGTACCTACTGGAGTAACAACAATAATTTAGGAATGTTTTGGAGATTATAAAGTGACGGAGAATCTTTGTTTTTTTGTGACGCACTGCGGACTTCTTCTCTTTATTTTGGATAACAATATTATCAATCCGAACGTATGTAATATCATGAATAGTGTCTATAATTGATTAATCTTGAAGTACCTTTTCTGTTCAAGATCTTATGAGTTTTCAATACTTCGAGAGCTTAGTAGGCGGCTCTCCTGAAGACAAGTTGGCGTATCAATATACTTAATACAATGACTAACTATTTTTGTTCCTAATGGAAATGCGATACTGATAAATATTTTGAGCGCTCCGATCGACTCCGCCATAATTTCATTGTATCGTTTTATAGGCTTAGGCTGCTCAATATATATGTCGTTGTATTTTTCGAGAAAACCTCTACGTTACTTGTTGGCAGTACGCAGTACGAAGGAAGCCTAGATGGAATGGTTATGACATTCTTATTGTTTGTTCCACTGAGAAATAACTAATTCATTGTCCACCGATGCGTATTTGTACGCTTTTACAAACAGTCAATAGACACTTTGGCAACTTTCATTAGTAACAATAATGTAAAAAATTGACGAGGAAGATATGAAAGTTGCTAATAAAATTTGCCCCAATTTTAAGTTTTGATAAATTTATTGCAGCCATACCACTCAAAATAACGAATGATAGCTTTTAAAATTTGTTTATCTAGTGTGCTTACTTTGGCCAACCAGTAATTTTTCCCAGACATTTATTACCAATACAGGGATAATCGAGGGGCGGGCGGCTCACCAATAACACCTCTATTGAGTGGGTATTCGGCTCGGTCACTCACTCAAAGTTTGTACATCGATTTGGGAAATCACAGGGATTTCGACAATTTTTAAAGGATTTCGAAATTTCGAACCGATTTCGGGTTCGATTTCGAAAAAAAAATTCGAAAAAATTTCGAAATTAATGCCATAAATTTCGAAAGGATTTCGCGGGATTCAGAAGAAAATGTGCGCGACTTCAGGATAGAGCCGCCTCGGGTAAAAGCAAAGAGACAAAGAAAGTACACAATAAAATACAAAGAAAATGCTTTTTCTAAGTTGTCCTTCTAATTTATTTTGCAAAAAATCACAATATTTCGATTTTTTTTTATTTGGCTTTCTTTTCTTGGCCCCAAAAATAAAAACAGACATATTTAAAACTTTATAATTCTTTGGTTATGGTTTATAGCGAGGTTTATAGACATATTTAAAACTTGTTCATTCTCTATTTTTTTTACATCTTAAAAATTTTTTTCAGAAAAAGTTTTTGAAATCTCTTGATCTCAATTTCAAGTTTTTCAAGTCTTTTTATCTCTAACGGGTCATTGCCCTTCAAATAAATAGGTCCATAAAGATATATGCTTTCGGACCAGTCTGTATGTCCTCATCTTTAGATCAATTGTATTGATTTAAGTTAGGCTTTAAAACTACAACACAAGTCGTCTGACTTTCTGTATCATCCGAGAAGCTTTCTTCTTCAGATTCATCCCTCCCCACTACACGGAAAAGTTTGCACCATATGGGAAACTTTTTTATGCACATATTTTTTTAATCGGGTTTTTGAAATTAGATTTCACAGGACTGAAAGCCAAAAAAGGACATGAATTTTTGACTTCAGGCTTGCTCACACTTGTCAAATGTCATTTGATAATTTCAAACAAACAAAAATGGCATTTTTATAAAAAAAAAATCGGATTTTTTTAAGAAAATATTGTTTTAAAGTACATTTAGTCTAATTTGAAATGCTTGTTTTAAAG
>JAEQML010060002.1:0-27820 GCA_016904865.1 Pissodes strobi | reverse complement strand
TTCATTCTGTGAAAATTTCAGCTTGTAACCCCGAGGTGCCCACAGAAATCATTTTACAGAAGGCTTTTACTGCGTTGGGCACTCTACTAATACAGTCTGTTAGCACTGCACCAATTGTTCAATCTGTCCAGGTCACCCTGCAGGAACAGTTGATCGGACAAGCTGTCAATTATTCTAAAAGCCTTAAAATCGTCCGCAAAAGCCAGACCCCCACTGTTCCGAAAGCAATCGAAAATGGTATCCTCAAACAAATCAAAAAATAATGGAGAGCAATGCCCTCCCTGAGGAACGCCTGACGTGACCAAAATTGCTTCCGACTGAAAAGATCCCAATTTCACCTCCTGCCCACGGTCAGACAAAAAACTCCCTATCCAACTTACAGCTGTCCCACTGAAGCCTCCATCATGTAATCTTTTTAGAAGAGTATGGTGATCCACTCTATCAAATGCCTTGGAAAAATCAAGTGTATATAGTATCTACCTGCTTATACACTTCCAAGGCTTTAGTTATTCTATTATGGTATGTAACCAGATTGGTCACTGTTGAACGACCAGCACAGAAACCATGCTGATTTTTATTAATCAACCTGGAACACACCCATTTTAACTGTTTACTGATGAGCCTGTCAAACAGCTTGGGAATCGATGATTATATGCATACACTCCTATAATTAGTGACAATATTTTTGACACCGCCCTTGAAAGTAGGAACAATAAAGCTATTTTTCCAAAGGTCTAAAAAGGTTGACGAATACAATTACTATTAAATAACATATGCAATGGAACTACCGGAGTGCATATACATTGTTTTAAAAAACAATCCCGTCAGGACCCAAGGTGTTTTTATTGGGAAGATTAACTAGTTTATTCTATATTTCTTCTTTAGAAATAGGGTTGAAATTGAAATTATCTGACATATTAGAGGGGGAAGACAGTTCCAACAAGCTAACATCATTGCCGGGCGTATAGACAGTATCAAAGTACTTTTTAAACACGTCTACAATGCTCTGGCCATCATCAGCCACCTCCTCACCATAAATCATGGACTTAGGAAGTGAATCATCCACCTTAAGATCTCTGACGTATTTCCAAAAATACCTGGGATCAGATACGTACTTGTTCTGTATATCTTTAAAGGCACAAATAAAGATATGCTATATGCTAAAACCTCATAAAAATATTCCAGTGCCATATTGACATTGTGATGTGACAGACCCTCCCCCCAGTCAATACTGGCTAAAACGTGATTTAAACCCATATAATTAGCTTTCTAAAATCATAGTAAAAATCCTGGAGGCAGAGATCGTCACTCACATGACTCCTGTGAATATTACTTAAAACACACTCATAACTAGAATGATGAAAACTACTATCCAAAATAGGATCCGTAGCTAAACCTACTGTTACACTTCTGTCATCTGTAAATACAAGGTCCAAAAACACATTTCTACTGTTGGGTATATCCATCCTTTGGAACAAGTGAAGGTAACCAAATGATTGCGCAAGACGTACCGCTAATGAAGTGCCAGGGCATTCAACCTGCACACCAAAGTTGTCATTCGACCATACTGCTTCAAGAAGGTTGTAATCACCAAATACATAAACACACTGATATGGAAGCCTATGTAAAACATTTTCCACCACTTCACAATGAAAGCTATAATATAGGTCCAGCATACCAGGAGGGATATATAAATTTGCTATGACAAACCTTGACCCTTTGTACACAAGATATAAACAACTGCTCCACATTTTCTTGTACTATGCTAATTTTTACAGCATCAATAGATTTTCTTACATATATTAGAACACCTCCACCACTGGACTTAAGGCTTGTCAAATTAGACCTATCACATCGAAATGCATTAAAATTTATGCTTTGAAGTTCACTATCTAGAAAGTCATTATTTAAGTTACTCTCAACTAAAACTATCACATTATATAAGGAACCATTCACAGCCAACTTTAGAACATCCAATTTGGTACGAAGACCACCAACATTTTGATAATAAACAGCCAATGGGGATGCACCTAGTTTGCCTGTAGCGCTTCTGCTTTTTTGGCAACAATGGATGGAACTCCTTTTATGTACCTCATTACAAGTTTCTCACCCTCCTGATTTCTGCGGGTAAGTTCTGCTTTTGCGGCTTTATATTCGTCCTGCTGCATGTTTGTTAAGTCAATAGCTATTTTATAGCTACATGACTCAGTTTGGAGTTTTTTGTTGCCTCGTAGTGCCTTCTGCACAATTTCTGAGTTGTTGCAGATAATTTTTATAGGTCTTTTCTTACCATCCACTTTTTGACCTACTCGGATAACCTTGACTATTGTCTTAACCTCATTTCCATACCCCAACTTCTGGAAAATATTGTGGACAATGGAGGTATCGTGCTTAATCTTATCCTGTAGTCAGGAATTGGCTAACTCTGGAACATCAAACACCATGAGATTTCTGGAACGAATATGATGTTCATGGGCTTCAAATAGAATTTGTTCTGTGTTTGAAGTTGGGGAAGATTTAAGGGCCTCCATCTCTTTTTTTAGTTTCATCTTGCAGCTCCTCAACCTTTCTTATTACCATAGGTGCCGATTTCAAAGCGTTTCGGCACTCAATACACAAGTACATCAAGACCCTTTTTTTGGAGCACTATTGCCCTTTGTTCGGAGCTAGATAGACCAGAACATCCTTCAGCTAGATGAAAGGCCATTCTGCAGTAGTCGCAGGACACATTCTTGTCCTCCCCAACAGCGTTTTTACATTTGTTGCAGCACGTTGGTATGGTATAACCTCACTTCAAATTTCCGAAACACTCGCAATAAAGACGCGCCGATTCTATTTACTTGATCTGAACCATTGAATATATTTAGCTGGATAACGTCGCATTTACTTTTTAAACATATTTTAAACTTAAAAATTGCGTGAATAAAAATTAACAACCAATCTGTCTTCATAACCTCATTATTAAATACCACACCTTGCTTCTGAACTTCTGAGTTCCTTCTGTTCGCGGATGACCTAAAATTGTTTAAAATTATCTCAACTCCTCAGGACTGCATTGCTTTGCAGGATGTTCTCGACCGGTTTGTAGCTTGGAGTTGTGACAATGGTATGCATATCAACACCTCAAAGTGCAATCTGTTGGTATTCTCTCGCCGGCAATTAAAAACTATTTTTGATTACAATATTGATGGCACAATTTTAACTTCTGTTGATAACATGAGAGATCTAGGTATAATTCTTGACTCAAAACTATCATTCGTTGTCCATATATCTGCAATAGTAAGCAAGTCATTGAGAATGCTGAGATTCGTGAGGAGAATTGCGGGAGACTTCATGACTACTCGTTTAAAATCCTCTTTTGCAGCCTTGTCAGAAGTGGTTTGGAATATGCAGCCTCTGTGTGGAATCCTCAATATGCCTGTCATGTTAACAGAATTGAGCGTGTGCAGAGGAAGTTTATGCACCATATCCACTATAGATTTTTCAGAGACACTGAATATAACTATGAGGGCATGTGTCAGAGACTAAACTTGTCACCACTTCATGATAGAAGAATCTATTTTTCTTTAAAATCATTAACTCTGCCCATATCTTACCTCTAGTGTTACCTATGTAAAAAAAAAATGTAATTTGTATTGGTGATTTTAATTTGGATGTTACAAACAAATCATTTTATCCAGTAAATAAGCTTATCGATCTATTTTCAATGTTCAATTTTAAGTATCTAAATGAGGAGTCTACCAGGTATCACAATGGTGCTGGTTCTGTTTTGGACAATTGCTTTATAAATTTTGATATAAATGCCAGAACAAAAGTTGTAAATTTTGGTTTTTCTGACCATTTGGATCTGGAGCTGACATTAAATTTGTAATGTAGACAATTTAATGATTCAAATAAACAGTACTTCTTGGATTTATTGTGAGGTGAAACCTAGATAGATGTCACAAGCACCACAAATACTCAATTAGGTTTCTCTATATTTATTCAAAATTTTCAATATTATTTCAATCTTGCATTTCCAGACAAACTAGTAAATATAAAATACACAAAAAAATGTTATGTGTACAATTCTGAGATAGAAAGATTATCTAAAGAACTGGAAAACTTATATTGGTTGAAACCTAAAGTTTCTTGTACAGAACTAAATAAAAAATATAACTCAGTAAAATCTGATTACAAAAGGGAGATCGAAATGGAAAGATCAAAGCAGTTTGAGGAAAAAATGGTTCCTTCAAGAAATCCTAGCAAATATACCTGGGACATTATAAAAGAATCCACTGACAATCAACATTTCTCTCAGGAACTTCTTATAGAGCATGAACAGAATACACAGAACCAGGGCAGCTTTGTAATTTATTTAATAAGTTTTTTATTGATAGCACTCAAAACTTGCAATATTCTTGAATCTCTTGATGAATTTCTTTCCATCCCAGCTAAAAGTTTCAAAGGTTATCACTATATATAAAAAAAAGGCGAAAAAATAAAATTGACAACTATAGGCCTGTGGCAGTCCCTTCCATTTCCTCTAAAGTCTTGGAAAAGGCAATGTATAATAGAATACTGAACTATTTAATTCATAGAGGCTTTTTTAGTACCACTCAACACGGGTTTTTAAAAAAACCTTTATACAAACAAATAAATGAAATTCTGCATTCTTTAGATGAAGGAAAGAAAGTCAACTTTTGGTGTTTATTTTGATCTGACAAAGGCTTTTGACTTGATGGATCACAATATTTTATATGAAAACTGGAACAGGCTGGATTAAAGGAATATGCTTAAAATGGATTGTCTTTTTTGACAAGTCGTTTTCAAAGGGTCAGCTTACATATGAATATCAGGGGATTAAAAATAATGTTGCACAGTCGGAACTTGGAGAGAACAATATTGGTGCACCTCAAGGCTCTATTCTGGCTCCGCTATTGTTCCTAATATTTGTAAATGATTTACCAACATTTCTGAATGACTCTGGTGTTTCCTTGATTCAATATGCGGATGATACCTCTGCAGTTGTAAGCCACACAAGTCTAAATACTGCCCTTGATCTGACAAATTTGGTGGTCAAAAAGATGTCCGAGTGGTGCAATTTAAATCGACTTGTCTCAAACAGTAATAAAACACAATTACTACATTTTACAAATAAGCATTCATCGCAAGCCACCAACATAGTTCTACCAACAATTTTTTAGCAGAAAGTGAATCCATTAAGTTTCTGGGTGTCATGATGGAGAGGAATTTGAATTGGACTGAACAGGGTGATATGATTTGTAAACGGCTACCTTCGGCCAACTTTGCCATTATGAGATTGAAAGAAATAGTGGGACCAAATTCTTTATTATGTTTCTATTATGCATTTGCTCAATCTAGATTGACATATGGCTTAATTCTATGGGGAAGTAATTTACCAACCATTAACAGAATATTTCTATTCCAAAAACGGGTAATTCGTACTATAGCAGGAGCGCATTATTTGGAAGATTGTGCTCCAATTTTTATGGATCTTGGAATCATGACCGTCTTTGCTCTTTATCTTTTTAATATAAGCATGTTTGTTAGGGATAATATATCAGAGTTTAGTACAAATTTATCAGTCGGTTCTGGACTCATTAATACTAGAAATGCAGATCGGTTAGCTGTACCAGGGCATCGCTCAACACTCTTTGAAAGAGGTCCACATTATATGGGTATCAAGGTTTACAATGCACTACCACAGCATCTTAAAGAAAGTCTTGACAGAAAAATATTTAAACAAAAAAATCAAACCATTCTTTATAAAACACCCATTTTATTATTTTATTAATGAATACTTCAATCATAGACCAGAAACCTGTCTGTACTGTTGTGGGTAACTGTTGGGCCAACTCTATAATTGACTGACTAATTGCGTCATATTTTGTATTTAATGTTTTATATTTTATACTTTTTAAATTGTGTGATTCGTAGGACTTATTGTGTTGTTTTATTTAATCTAGTCACTAATCATACTTAACTATATATCTATCTATACTCTGTGTAATTTAAAATATATGATAATTGAGTTGTTTGATTAGTTCAATCAATCAAAATATACTTTATTGTCGGAAAACAAGTTTCATTGACAAAGCATGATCTTAGGTAACATAGGCACGATTATTTGATTATTACATAAAACATAGGGTTATAAAACGTAAGGTTGCCAACTAACTAAAACAAAATAAACTAACAATGAAACAAACACAATTAAAATTAAAAAGAATCATTCAAAAATTCATTAATATTATAGTAGGCTTTTCCATATACAAATGTTTTAAGCTCTAGTCTAAACTTTTTAAAATTACCCAATTGTCTTAAGTTAACAGGCAGATGATTCAAAATTTGTTTCAATCAATCAATCAATATTGCTTTATTGTCCAAAGAATATATCTTATTGACAAAGCTTGATAAATATAGACAGTCATTAATATAAAAAAGTTTATCAGTTACTCTAAAACAAATAATAAAATTACTAAAAGACATTATAAAATCTAATACTAAAAAATACTACATTTAACACTTTAAAAATCACAAGTAGTTAATTTAAAAAATACATAAATATAAATGACAAATTTAAATCCAATACAAAATAAACGTATAGTAAAATAGTAAAATATATTTAGACGCACTAACATAGATTCTTAATGTAAAGGTACAATGCAAACATATACATTAAACTGTTACAATACCAACATAAATATTAAACAATAAAAGTAAATAAAACATGTCAAGTTAAAAAGTTATCCTCGAAAAATTCATTTAAATCATAAAAGGGTCGCACAATTAGCAAAGATTTTACTCGTCTCCTGAAAAGCCTATCACTCTGGATTTGTCTGATCACAAAAGGGAGGTGGTTAAAAAAACTTTTTGCTTTCATAAATTACAGAATTCTTTGACTGCGTGGGCGTTGGTATGGGAAGAGGTATATTATGGGAGAGGCGTGTATTGTGGGAGGTGTTATTATTTACAGAACTTTTATATTTTTTGTGCATTAAGCAAGCCGTTTCCAAAATAAATATACATGGCAAAGTAAAGAGTTTGTATTTTAAAAATAATGGCCTGCATGAATCTCGTATGTTTGCACTGCACATGTATCTTACGGCCCTTTTTTGTAGTAAAACAGTTCCATTAAAAAGATTTCTTGAGCAAACTCCCCAAAAGCATACACCATACCTCAAATGTGACTCTATCAGCGCAAAATAGGAATTTCTTGCCACAGAACCATCCAATTGATTGCTAATCACTCTTATTGCGTAGCAATTTGAGAATAATCTTTTGTTTAAACATTTTACATGGCTATCAAATTTCAACCTATTGTCAATAGAAATACCCAGAAATGTGTTTTCATTCAAATGTTGTAATGTTGACCCACCGAGATATACATTATTCAAATCGCACTTAAAAGACATAACACAAGTTTTATTTACATTAAGAGAGAGACCATTTGCATCACACCAATTTTGTATTGTTTTCAGATCATTATTTATTAAAATATTAAGGTCAGATTGACCACTACCAGTGGCATCGTCTGCAAAAAGGGTGAATTTTCCGCCAATATTAACACGTGCTAGATCGTTTATATACAATAGAAACAAAACAGGACCAAGCACTGAACCCTGCGGGACACCATATTCAACACTCAACTCAGAAGAATCCTTATTCTGGAAGGAAACCAATTGCATTCTTCCAGACAAATATGATTTGAACCAGTTCAAAGCTGTACCCCTAAAACCATAAGCCTCCAGTTTACTCAAAAGTATATCGTGATCGACGCAGTCAAACGCTTTCGAGAGATCGCAAAAGACTGCGGCAGCTAAATCTTTGTCATTAGACTCAAATAAAGAGTCTCTAAAAATGAAAATATCGCATCATTTGTGTTTTTTGCCCTCTGAAATCCAAACTGTGCAGAGCTTAATATATTGTGTTCCTCAAAAAATGAAACCATACGTTTCTTAACTAATTTTTCTACAATTTTAGACAGTGTCGGCAACAAGGCAATTGGGCGATAATTTTCTGGAGATTTCTGATCTCGTCCTTTATAAAGGGGAACCACAATAGCGTACTTCAGACAAGACGGAAAAACGCCAGTACTGAATGAGATATACACTTCTCCAATAAATTAACGCACCACCAAAAAATAACCTAAGGTTTAAAGTAAATTTTTGTCCAAACTACTTGCCCGATTTGAATGATTTTTTTTTTGAATGACAGGTTGACTCTTCCAGAAAGTTAGTGTACTACTGTATTTGCATAAAAACTTATTTTTCTATAAATACAGGGTGTTGCAATGATAATAAGTTTTTTCATAAAAATCTTAAAATTAAAATCAAAATGTGGCTTTATCATTTTGGAACATTTTGTTTTTTTATTTACTCTATTATCTTGGTCACAACAAGAGAAACACAATTTTATAGCATAACATGTTATAATTAAAATTTATTATCCAAATGTAACAACGAAAAACAAAGAAACAAAATGTAAAATAAAATGTCAGTAGCGATTATTTCCGCCTCTGCCACGAATAACGCGGCGACGGTCCATACTTAAAATAAGCGACCGTATATCATTTTGGTCAAGTTCTTCCCATATTTCAATCAGTCGCCTCCCCACGTCTTCCAAAATGTTAAAGTTCCGTGCCTCTTGTAACCTCTTCCCAAGAGTGTCCCAGAGATTTTCTATGGGATTAATATCCGGGCTTTGAGCTGGCCATGCCATGGTATCAATGTCAACTTCCTCTAGATAATTCCGCACAACTCCAGCAACATGAGGCCTGGCATTATCTTGCATCAACAAAAATCCATGCCTTATATATAGCGCGAATGGAATTACATGTTGGTCTAAAACCTCCAATATGTACCTTTCAGCTGTAAGGCTTCCATTATTTATAACCACAAGTTCTGTGCGACCAGTCAAAGAAATACCTCCCCAGACCATCACAGATCCTCCTCCAAATAATGTGGTATTTGAAAAATTACAGTGAGCATATCGTTCGTTAGGGCGTCGATATACACGCATGCGCCTGTCGTTATGGTACAAACAAAATCTTGACTCATCCGTAAATAATACCTGTTGCCATTCAGCTTCTAACCAGCTACGATGTTCCCTGGCAAAATTCAGCCTGGCTCTTCGATGATCTCTAGTTAGCGCTGGCCCCCGAGCCGCAATTCTAGGTCTCAAATTGTGTTCTCTTAGCCTCTGACGAACTGTTTCACCACAAATTTGTAAACCATTAGCATCTCGAAGCTGGGTTAGAAGGGTCCGGGCTGTTACAAAACGTTGTCTTAATGCTGCTAGTCTTAAAAACCGCTCCTGAATAGGGGTTGTTATTCGATTCCTTCCTTGTCCCGGTCTGCGACCATGGCTTCCAGTGTCTCTAAATCTTTGCATAACTCGCGAAACGGTTGTATGACATACATTAAATCGTCTACCAATTCTTCGGTAATTCCAGCCTTCCTCAAACAATATTAATGCTTGAGCACATTCTTCGCGAGTAACATTTCGTGTTTCACGTTGCATATTAATTAAAATGAAGGTTTTTGCAAAGAAAAAACGTAAGGACTAACACTGAAAATACACTTCTATGAAATGCGTTTTGACACCTGTATTTAGCTAATGACAATTTACTTATAACTTATGTTTTTTCATAGCCTGCTACTCACTTTAGTGCGAATAATGCAAATTTAAATTAATAAAAACATGTTATGCTATAAAATTGTGTTTCTCTTGTGACCAAGATAATAGAGTAAATAAAAAAACAAAATGTTCCAAAAAGATAAAGCTACATTTTGATTTTAATTTTAAGTTGATATTGTAACTGTTGAACTCCACAGGGTGTTATCATTGCAACACCCTGTATTTATAGAAAAATAAGTTTTTATGCAAATATAGAAGCACGCTAACATTCTGGAAGAGAACCTGGCATTCAAAAAAAATTCATTCAAATCGGGCGAGTAGTTTGGACAAAAATTTACTTTAAACTTTTGGTTATTTTTTGGTGGTGCGTTAATTTATTGGAGAAGTGTATATAGCCTCAGATAACGCGTAAATTTCATCTGAAAGGGACTTAAATATTCTTATTGATACTCCATCCCACCCCGTAGCCTGGGTATTTTTTACTTCAGAAAATATCTCTTTAAGTTGAATAAAATTTGTTGGAGCAAAAAAGAAAGACTCACATACGTTAACATCTAAAAGCAATCTAAAATCCTGGACATTCACAATTTGACCAGAGATATTTGCTGCTATGGAACAATAATATGAACGTTTCTCAAATTTAAGATCTCTATGTAGCTTATTATGGGAGAGGTGTCATCATTTGCATATTCAAAGAATTGAGGAAAACCTAAATAGAAATCCGCGTGGATTCTGGAACTATGTGAATGGTGGGTCTCACTCAGCTGATCTACCTGATGAAATGTACTATTGTAACAGGTCTGTGAGTGGTGGGCAGGAAATAGGTGATTTATTTGCTGAGTTTTTTTCTACAGTATATGTTAAGAGCAACGTTCCGGTCCCAACTTACAGACTTGAAAAAACTGGAGACGTATTGTTGAGTGAGTTTAGTTTATCCGAAGTGTTTGATGGCATTTGTAATATGCAGGATAAGCTCTCGTCCGGGCCTGTTGATATACCTAACTACTTTCTGAAGTGTTGTGTTTACACTCTTACATTGCCCATAACTAGGTTATTCAATATGTCAATTAATCTTTGTGAATTTCCTGTCCTTTGGAAGAGTGGTTTCCTGGTTCCTATTTTTAAGTCTGGCAATAGACAGGACATACAGAATTACAGAAGTGTATGCAACCAGTCAAGCATGCCTAAACTCTTTGAGTCCCTTATATATGATCAGTTTAGTTTTATGTGTAAAGAGATAATAATAAGTGAACAGCATGGTTTTGTTAGGGGGAGGTCTACGGTGACAAACTTGTTGATCTACCAGTCGGATCTTTTGAGGGCTTTGGAGAAAGGCTATCAGGTAGACTCGATTTACACTGATTTCTCCAAGGCCTTTGACAGGATCGATCATGGTTTTCTTTTGGCAAAATTAAAAGCGACGGATTTTAGGGACAATACTATTAAATGGTTAAAAAGTTATGTGGAAGATCGATCTATGAGGGTAAAAATTTCTAGTTTTGTCTCTGGAGAATTTACGTCCACTTCTGGGGTACCGCAAGGAGCTCATATAGCTCCCCTTCTTTTTAATTTGTTTGTTAGCGACATTTTTAATTATGTCCAGAAGTCGAAATTTTTTATGTTTGCTGATGATGTCAAAATTTACAATATAATAAGTGATCCGATTGACATATGGTACCTTCAGGAGGACTTGAATAGGTTTGCAGTGTGGGCTAATTTGAACTCATTAAGCCTTAATGTCTCTATATATCTTTTTTTAGGAGAACCAGAAAATTCAATTCCTTGTACAGTATCAATAATAGTGCGTTGCAGCTGAGGCCCAAAGTTAGGGATCTGGGTGTTTTGTTTGATGAACAGATTAATTTTGTAGAACACATAAACTCGGTTACATCCAGAGCCCTAGGTTTTATTTATAGAAACACCTCATGTATGTCAGTTGGTGGATATAGGCTTGTATATTGTACTCTGGTTAGATCTGAATTGGAGTATGCAGCTATAGTTTGGTCGCCATTTCATGATCTTCATAGAGTTATGCTGGATAAAGTCCAGAACAAATTTTTACGTCAAGTATCATTCCGATATAATATTCCAATTTTGAACCATGATTATGCTCCTATTCGGAGAATTCTTAACATGGATACACTTAGTGATAGAAGGTGCTCATCTGATTTGTGTTTTCTTTTTAAAATCATAAACGGTTTCTCATTGATTTTCATGGAACCAACTATGGCGGCAACTCCTCAGTGAGTAGAGCAATGAGATTTCTGAATGAACACAGTGATATTGACCCATTTGTTTTGTCTTTTAGTTGTTTTAAGTATAAAATATTGAGCAGACTCTAGTATAACTTGTTTAAGATGTTGATATTTGTAATAACTGTTACCTGTTCTTAAGTTCTAAATTTACTGTTTTATAAAGTTAGTCATAGATATAATGTTGTATGTATCTTAAATTGTAATGGGGTGATCCCGTATGTATTGCATAAATAAATAAAAAAAAAATAATAACTATCGAGATCATTCGCTGACAAGTCAGTGGAAAATGTGTTTACATTTTTCCCTCTGAGATCGTTCACAATACGCCATGATTCTTTTTGTTTGTTATGAGATATTTGGAGTCTATTTTGGTAATACATGCGTTTCGCTATTTTAATAGTTTGCCTATAAGTGGATTTGCATTTATTGAAAAATTAAACAAAATTCAGATTGTTCATAAAAAACTTTCTGATATAATGCAGAGAACGCATATTTTTACTTGATACTTTCAAGCCTTTAGTAACCCAAGGTTTTCCAGATTTAGTTATCAGCGTTTGAAGAGTTGCATTAAAAATGTTTATAAGGTTGTTACTGAAAGCTTGTAATGGGTTTATGGATAGCAGATTCCCGCCACTGACCTTTATTGCAATATTGTGCGAACCTCTCATAATTTCTACGAATATATAACCTACCCACTGTTATATTCAAATTGCTTAATATGAATATAACAGTGGGAAATGCTACTTTAGAAGTAGTAGACAAAACTAAATATCTGGGTTTTATTGTAGATAATCATCTAACTTTTAAGGATCATGCATTGTATATAATTGACAAAATTACTAAAAACGTAAATTTTTTATCGCGAGTGTCACCATTCTTGTCACGATGGTCAAGGGTTGCTGTCTTCAATACATTGGTTCTACCACATCTTGTTTTTAGTTCATCTATACTTTATCTTGCCAATAAGAATGAATTGAATAGGTTGCAAAAACTGCAAAATAGATGTATGCGAATAATATTGGCTTCAAAAAGAGATACACCCATAAAAAATATGCAAAGGGAACTAAACTGGCTATCGGTTGAAGGGTTTTTACAATATCAGATATTGATCCTTGTTTATAAAATAAAGAATGGTTTAACACCCAACTACTTGACAGAAAAACTTGTTACAAATGAAACTATACATACATACCCAACAAGAAATAAACACAATTTTTATATAACAACAAAGAATAAAGCAAGTACTGAGAAAGCAGTATTCCACAAAGGATTGATTGTGTTTAATTCTTTACCTGATCATATCAAGAATATTTCCAAATTGAATTCATTCAAAGCAAAATTGAAAAAACACTTAATAGGGGAATGATGCCATAAGTAAATGTCTGCAGCAGGAATATATTGCAATGAAGGTTGATTTATGTTGCATTTGGCCAACTAGGTTTAGGCATAAGATTAACCTTAATATTTTTTGTTTGTATCTTGGAGAAATTGTATAGAATGTATATTAGCCAAGTGCTAAATAAAGAATTATTATTATTATTATTACCCTTCTTTAATTTTCGTCTACGCTCCTTCTTTTTACATTTAAAACTGCATAGAATTGCCTCATAATCTGACAAACCCGCATTTACCACCCTGCACTGGACATCATCCCTTAAAAAATTACAGCACTTGTAGTCTAATAAAGTAGCAGAATGCAAAGTGATCCTGGTAGGATGTTCGACAAATACATGCATATTAAAACTATTAAACAGATCAATTAAGAACAAAGTATTTGCTTCATTGGAATTTAAAAAATTCACATTTAAATTGAGCTTATAGGCAACTGAGACAAAATAATTTCAAGATTTAACATAAACTTGTTAATTTCACCTGTTGGAGCTCTATATAAGCAGAACACATATAGATTTAAGTATGAACAGTAGACAATAGAAAATTCAAAGGTCTTTTCCTCCAAAAAATGCTGAAACTTATCTATTTTTACAAAGTTAAACAGGTCGTAAAAATCCTTCTTTATGAGAATCATTGTACCTCCGTTCCTAAACTCAGATCGAGAAAAACTATCAATTAACTGGTACTCGGGTACAAAAACGGGCTCGTCCACCTTCAACCAATTCCCACACAAAAAAACAAGACTTGGATTTTTGTAACTGTCCAATAGAACTGAGAGTTCGTCTGTTTTAGCCCTTAACGTTTGTATATTCAAGAACATTAGAGTAAAGGCAGAAGAGCTGGTGTCACATCTAAAAAAAATTCGCTATCCAAAATGGAAACCTTAGGAGTCGTTGAGAGTTCGGACTGGACGATATCCGTAGATATAACTTCACCCGAACTCTCCACTACAACAACGTCGTCCATTCACAGATCTAGTTACAGATTTACAGTTAGTATCACAACACAGAGAAAGAAGTGGAGCTCAAAAAGAAACCTTTGGGTTTTTCAAGAAATGGCAAACTAACTGACATAATGAAATTTTTGAATACTTAAATTTTTCATCTTCTTCATTATAAAGGTTCTCTACAATCGTAAGTGAGATATTTGTATTTGTATTTAAATACAAGTTCACAAACTTATTAATTTTTTCATACATATGCTTATTTTTCTGTAATCTGTTGTTGGACTTAAAACACACAATAAGATTTGTGTATGTCCCTATCCCAAACATTTCTGTAAACTCCGAGATTTTAAAACTTACACAATTACTTACATCCAAACAAACAAGCACAAAATCATTTTGCGAGTATGTAATAGTTTGGGAAAATATGTTTTTTGAAATATGGGATACATTCGGCTTCACTATACCTAAGATAGCAAAATCGTTGTTGTAATTTATTGTTTACTAAATTGTTTAAGACAATTGAACAGTTCTTTGCACTTTCATTCCCGATTATCAAAACCCTACCTGAAGGGCATCTCTGTGTGACTTTAGAGGTACATTCCTGTATTTCCCGCTTCACATGGTAGTTACTTGAGTCAATAGAGCCGGTCTTATTAATAATGGTGTTTAAATTAGATTGTGCTGGTGCACTCTCACTTACTTGCTTAGAGTTTAAACCTTGCTTGAAGTTTAAAAGTTCCATTTTAGCGTTTTTCAAATTCGTAACTAAACTTCATTTTCTTGAGACATCACCTCAATTGTTGTTAACATAATGTTTTTAATCTCCTGCATTTCCTATAGTTCTGGTCCAAGTTTTCTGTTTTGAAATACAAGCTCTTTTATTTCATCTAAAAGGGAACTGTTTGCATCAATTAACTCTATACATTTTTTATTTATTCGAGAAAGTTCCAACTTTTGAGAGTTTAGTTTGGTTTTGTAATCCTGTTCTGCACCAAAAGCCGTGTCTTCAAAATCTTGGGTTCGACGTTTCAGTCTTTTGATGAAATTTTCGTTGGCCTTGTCATCACTAGTAAGCCTATCTATTTCGCTTTGCAGTTCCTGAGTAATCTTTTCACATTTGATTTCAAGTTTCTCAATTTTCACATCTTTTTTATGTGAGTCTTTCTTAATTTTATCCAGGTTCTCCATCAGCTTTATAAGCTTTGTGGCATCTTTTATATTTTATTTACATTGACCACAGTAAAAAAGAACGTTTCTCTGTGCCAAAGTGATAGCATGGGCTTCCATTGTGGTTAATTGAGCACACTTCTTGCAGAATGTCTTTTTGCAGCAGTCACTTGGAGCGCCAAATAGTTCATCCTCCCTTGGCCTACCTTTAAGAAGACATAATGATTGGAAGCAGAGAACAATTCAGAACATTTCGCCCAAAACCAGTAAGTTTAAGACTTTAAAATGCACAATTGTACAAATTACAGTACGTCAGGACAAAAAACACATCCTTGGTGGCAGTAGTATGTTCAAAAAACACCCACGCTGAAAACACATTAAAGCAGTGATTCAGAGACTATCAGTAGTATGTACCAGTAAACATAAACAAACAGTATTTTTAGCACTTATCAACACAAAAGAAAGATGTTAAAGGTAAGGTAACAATGGTAAGTTGAGATAAGGACTAACCTTTACTAATAGTGAATTGGTAGTTTGAATTAGAGTATTTGCATTTGTCAATTACAAATCGCGTTTTTCACTTTTCCACAGTTAAAACAACATTTAGAGAAAAATTACTTTTCAATCTTTCAATGTCACATTTTTTAGCACAATATGATACTAAACACACGAATATTACTAAACTTAATCCGCGTGTAATAAGCCCAACATACAGAGCGACGTTAACGTGTTCCGAGTTATAAGAGTAGTTTAATAATTACCAAGTTAAGTTTTAAAATTAATTCTTATTCAATGGACTTTAGACTATTCTTTGCTTGACGACCCAAGACCCAATGTTACTTCTTTGTAACCAATTAAGGTAATATATTGATTTGATTTGACCTTGCACGTACCCCCTGTCAACACAAGAAACGTCCAAACCATATCACCGCACCAACTATGGCTGTAATTCCTTCCTTCCTAGATCAGTGTCTCTCGCTAACCAAAATCGAATACAAAGCTTAAACTTCTTTTGTCCCCTTAAAATTTTTATAAAACAGTTATTTGAGGTGAATACTGTTCAACTAAGGAGTGTCAAGTATTTTGTAATTTCTAATATTTTTATTTTAATCTTCCTGGCCGTGCTTAGAGTTACACAGTTTTTTTGAGGTTATGTTATGTTTCTACCTGTTATTTTCACTTATCGCATGGCCCTCCGCTCGCTACAGGGGCTCAAGAAAAGGAAACTAACCAGGGGCTAACCCAAATGTAACCCAAGACATAGCCAAAATCAAGAAAAAAACTATTTGCTAACCAAAACTAACCCAAGACATACCCAAATGAAATATAACCTTAAAAAAAATAAAAAAAAAAAACCAACGAGGTTTGAACCCGGGTCGCCGAAGTGAAGGCTAACATGAGGCTAATCATGCAGACCCCTAGACCACCAGGGCACACACAAACGACTCCTTGCACCGCGAAGACATGGCGCGATAAAGTTACTCACGTGAGTAAGAATAGTGAAAATATTACGATTACATAAGTGTGTAACTCTAACCATGTCTTTTTTTATACTGCAGGTATTATACTTGTGTAGTTGTTGTACAACATTAGCAATTAAGCATACTAGCTCTTATATTAGTTTTATTTCTATTTTTAGTCCTAGATATAGTCCTTATTATTTACTTTTGTATGTCATTTGGAAAAAATGGCGCTGGCCATCAATAAATAAATAAATGTTTGTTACTGCTTATGTTTTACTTCTTATTTTGTCCTCTTAAACCAATGAAACTGGGAGACCCCAGACCATTGTGGTTAACTTACAATTTGAAAAAAATTATTGAAATGAAACATAAAGCTTTTAGAAAATATATATCTTTAAAAACACCAGCTAGCAGAGAATATTACATTGATGGCCTTGAAATCAGAAAAGAGGGCATATTTTACCAGTGAAATAAATAAATGCAAAGGTTCAACTAAAGAATTTTGGAAAAAAATATCAAATTGGAGAATTATTAACAAGGAGCCTGTTGAAATTCCGCATAGCATCAAAGAACCAAATATTATTAATGATCATTTCATAGACAATGTGCCCCAGGTACAAGTTGACCCAATGGTTGTAAATGACTTTCTCAGTTCATCAATTGACTGTGAACCCTTTGCATTTGGGCTTGTAACTGAATGTGAGGTGCTAAGAGTTCTGAACGGTATCAAAAGCAATGCAGTTGGTGTCGACGAAATATCTATAAGAATGTTAAAAGCTTGCATTCCATATTGCCTAAAGCCACTAGTAAACATCATGAATTCGTCGCTTACAGCTGGTATTGTGCCTGATATTTGGAAGAAGGCTCTCATAACGACTGTCCCTAAAGTGAACAATCCTGCCACTGTCGGCGAGCTGAGACCAATTAGTATTTTGCCAACGGCATCTAAGATGTTGGAAAAATTGTAAAAGCTCAGGTACTAGATTATCTCTTGCCCAAATCAATTATACCAAAATATCAGTCAGGCTTCAGGGTCAATCATAGCTGTGCAACTGCACTGTTAAAGATTACCACTGATATTGCAGTGTCTTTTGATGGGGGTTACTGTTGTCCAATGGTACTAATAGACATGACTAAAGCTTTCGATACTCTGAATACCGATCTATTGTTGGCAAAGCTAACTTATTACAACATGACAGCAAACGGTTGGTTTGGCAGTTATCTTCATGATAGGAAACAGGCGGTTAGACTTACTGATGATAATGGTGTTGTGGGGATGTCTGACTGGAGATCTGTGAGCAGGGTGTGCCTCAGGGCTCTGTCCTTGGGCCGCTTCTGTTCGCGGTTTTCACGTCGGATTTAGTTCGGCACATAGGACATTGCGGGTACCATATGTATGCGGACGATTTGCAGATTTATTTGCCGACACCTGCAGGTGACCTGCCTATCGCGTTGAAGTTGATTAATTGTGACCTGGAGTGTATGTCTGTATGGGCCAATAGGAACTCTCTTTTTATTAATCCTGGTAAGACGCAGGCAATTCTCTTTTCAAGAAATGAAATAAGTATTAATACTCTGACGCCTTTAAAATTAAAAATAAATAACACTGAGATAGAATGGGCAGGAGAGGTGAAAAACCTTGGGCTGTGTATGGACACCAGGCTACACTTTGATATCCATATTAATAATATATGTCAGAAATCTTATTATAGGCTAAAACTAGTGTATGAATACAAGAATATTTTACCACAAAGCACAAAAAAAATTCTTACTGAAAGTCTGGTACTGAGTATAGCTTCCTGTCTTAATATTGTATATGGCCCATTTCTAACAGAGTTTAACAGGTACAAAATTCAAAAAACACAAAATTCATGTGTGCGTTTTACCTAGGATCTATCACGTAGGGACCATGTTAGTCAGCATGTGAGGGAAGTTTATGGTTTGAATATGACTCAGAGGCGATATGTGGGCATGGGCTGTTTGGTGCATAAATTGATGACTATCAACGAACCAACTTATTTATCGGAAATTTTGGTCCAAAGAGGAGACGCTCATTCAGTGAATATACGACACAAAAATACTCTATCTATTCCCCGGCACCGCACTGAATTTTTCAAGGCGTCTTTTTTGTATACCGCAGCTCATGTTTACAATAGCCTGCCTGATGACATTAAAGTACTAAGTTCATCTGCGTTTAAGCATAAAGTAAAGGGATTTGTATCGGAGAGGCTTGTTTCATTGTGATGAGTTTTAATTTTACTTTTTGTAATGTGTAGTTTTCCCTATTTTCCTAATTTAATATAGTTTCTTGTTTATAAGCGGTGGTTATGAAAATACGCTTGGCAGTACTTTCCACCTTTGTATGTAGTAAATTTTAAGTGTTGATGCATACAATAAATTCTATTTTATTTTTTTTATTTTTATTTTAGCGATTACTTTACGGAAACTATAAATCCAGCTTTAGTTGGCCTCTGGTGTTTTATCTAATTACCTACCAACAAAAGGGTTCTTTTCCTTTAAAAAGATTCTAGAAAGTATTGGTGACCAAATCTCAATTTTGACCTAAAGATGTAACATTAAATCAACTGTCTGTCTGTTTAATTTTTAATACATAAAAGAAATCTACAATACCTGCTCCTCCTGATGTAAGTTTTGCAGGGCTGAGTTCAAAACTCACAGACTTTCTATTGTGCTTTAGAGGTAACTGGGGACAATTACTCGAATTAGACTTATATTGAACCAAGAATTGCTGACACCTTTGCAAGTCTTTAGATAAAAATGATCTTTTCATATCACATCGTATTGAATAACTAATGTTGACATACACTCCATGGTAAGTTTCAAATAAAACTCTATTTGGTTTTGCTTTAAGAGGTATTTGAAATGGGATTTCTGTAACTCCAGATGGTAGCCGAGCTGGTCCGCTAACTTCACAAGTTAAATTAATAAGCTGAATAGGCTAAAATAGATGTATTTGCTTATTTATTTGTGTCAATGATAAAAACAGCTAAATAACTTACTTTAACAGAATTATAGAATGATTCTAATATTCCAACATTTTTAGAACTAATTTGTAGATTTACATAACCTTCTAGTGTTAATGTAATGCCATCATGTTTAAAATCAGAGTTTGAGGAAATAAGAAGGATACCGCTAACTATTTCCTGAAATAGAAAGTAAACATTTTAGTCGACACTCCACACACCATCTCTCTTTGTTTAAATTACGCACTGGTTCGCTGTATACTTTGTCCGCTCGTTTAAGTTTTATGTCTAAATGTATAGACATTTTTCTTTCCTAATGATTATAATAAATTAATAAATACCAAAACATTAGCCGAGTTCGGAGTTCGGTAATCCTGTCAGAGATGTGGCGGATTTTTTGTCACGTGACACGTGACCACAGATCGGACCGTGCCAAGGCCACCTAAGGTGGCCTTGACGGAGCACGTTACACATATAACGGTATGCTGATTTCTAGATTCTAGACCATATACATATAATAGTATATTATTTTATATGGAGGAAAAGTGATGCTTTTCATGGCGCGCTCGTGTTTAACAGCCGAACGAAAGAAAAAACCTGTTTAGAAACTTAACCGTAAAAAAAATAAAAAAATAGCAACGGGGTTCGAACCCGAGCCGCCGGCCGCCGCCGATAGCCACAGAATCGAGACCCAACCATCTAAACCTCTAGACCACCACGGCTTATGCTGAATATTGATTGCATCACGAAGACATAACGCGAATACAATGGCTCGAGTCAACACCACATACACTAGATGGCGTTGGAGTCGTAAGAGAGAGAGGGACTCGTCGCACGCAGTATTTCATAGACAAGGGAAATAAGGGAAATAAAAAGAGGACGGATAACACGACAGCTGACAGTGAGGCGTTTTGTCACCACGCAAAATCCTACAGTGGCGTAGCACCAGAAATTAGCTTTTACTTATTAGAAATATTTTATTATCAAACCACGGTATAATTTAAAACTGAATTTTTAATATGTATGTGAACTACACCTTTATTTTCTCGGTCTAATTAAATAAAACACTCCGTAACTCGGTATAGGATCTATTCGGCTGTCCAAAGTTAAAACAAAGTAAGTGCATTTATATGTGAACGGAGAAACATGAACTTTAGCTTTTGACATATTTGTTCAGCCGATCAAAATATTTCTGGGAGCGGTAAGCATTTAGATTTCATAGAAGAAGGGGGAGAAGCGTGTTTTTAGTATAGTATGGTTTGATAATTTTGATAAATCGAAGTAAGACGTCAATTACTTTGTTTTTTCTTATGTTTTTGGAAGACATATCAAATGATATTACACATTAAAACAAATCAACTACACTTTCTTTGATTTAATTATTTAAAGTTAGTTAACCCATCAAATATATTCTTTGAAATAACCAAACAACATCACTAGCATTATTATATATATATTTTTTTATTAAAACGAAGGCAATATTATTACTATTATTTTCACGTGAAATAAATTACTTTTAATACTTTTTCTTAAATTACATCATTATCCAAGTTAATATCAAAAACATTATGTAGGATAGGGCGTAATGATGAAAGTGGGAGAACAATTTATTTGGATCAATGAAAGTAGAATTAAGAAAAGCATTTATTTAAACATAGAACAACCAGTCTTTTATTGTGATTGATTATTGTTATTTTGTTTCCGTATAAAACGAAGTAACTACATTTTGCTGGACAAAAACAAAGCAACTGCATCTCACAACATTAAAACGCAGTAACTGCGATGTAGTTACTTTGTTTTTATCCAGCAAATTGTAGTTACTTCGTTTTATACAGAACCAAAATAATCAAAAAACAAAAAGCAAGAACACAGTAGGTAATTGAAAATCACAAATAAAAAGACATTAACTGCTGCGCAGTTACTGCCTTTCTTTTTTGCATTGTGGAGTTACGGTGTTTTAATTTTGGAAAAGCGTGGGTATGTGTACAGTTACTGCTTTTAGCATGTCTGTATCATAACTTCGTTATTTATTCACCGATTTGGTTCGGTCTCATATCAAAATGTGCGGAAAAACACAGCAAGTTCTCCTGTGGATATAACTCAGTTTTGAAAAAAATGTCAGTTACTTCGTTTTAACTTTGGGCAGCCGTATTGTTCTCCTTAGTACAGCAATTCGACCGATACGAAGAACGGGTAACAGAATAATAATCCCCGAACAAACCCTTGACAGGCCCTCTTTTCATATAAATAATGTCAAAAATCTATAAAGTCGATAACGCATTTAAGTTATTTGAACTAAATAGCCACAGTACATTGATTTTCAAGGTTAGTTATTTATTCATAGATATGCTTGAATTAGAAACAGACTGGCTATGAATTTTGTTAATCTGTATGGCAGCCGAGGAACATTTTCCGACGGATTAGAGGAATAATGTTAATTACTCACCTCCAATCCTCACAATATCTTCACTTTTTTCGTGATAAATTAAACAATATATTATGTACAAGCTTATTTATTATATTATCCATTTTTAAAATGTATTAAATAGTCACAGTAATGATTATTATATTACATTATTATTATTTTAAAATCGCAATTGTTAACATATCAAAGGATTCCTGAGTAAAACCAGGATCGGCATTTACAGTTTTGAACCACTTTCCAATTGTAGATCTGTGAGGAAGGCAAGCTTCAAATATATTTCGAACATAATCGTAAGCTCTTGGGGAGAAAAAACATAATGTAATTGCAAATTTTCTTAATGCAGGTGAATATTTTACCTTTATCTGCTTACGTTTAAATAGCTCTTGACTAATCTTAGGAAGGTTGCTGAGTAAATTTGACTCTTCTACAGAAATAAGATTTTTTTTTTGTTAACTCTTTGATTGCCTGTTTTAAGCACCCAACTTTCTTTTTGGTTTTTATTTTGTTTCTCATCACTTCACAAAATAATTGCCTTCTCAACTTTTTCTTTCATGGAGTGTCATCCAGATTTTGATGTTGGCTTACTCCGGAGGGTCCAGCGATTGGCTCAACAAAATTTACGGGAGAACTTTCCATTTCTTGCCTAGATCTTTTTGTACCCTAAAACAAAAAAAAAATAAAATTTTAAGTACTTTCTGGAAGTAAAATATTTCATTAAGCACATGGGCTATAATAGAAGACTTAAAATAGTGTAAATTGATTTTAATACATATTAGTGTGCTAGTTTGGTCTCCCCGTAAAATTTTAAATGTCCTAATAATTATAAATGATAGTTAAGTTTTAATCCAGAGACCATTATCTTATGGGTGTGTTGTTCAGACAATGCTTTGTTTTAAACTGATTTATAGATTTACATAACATAAGCATAGCATAAGCACATTCCAATAAATGGTCTGTTTATAAATAAACGAGCTTGTGATATGGTGCATCTGAGCTGTAAAGCGAAAATAATAATCTTACAAATTTTATTATTTTCTTTAAATTTTCCAAAGAAGTATATTATAGAACCTTATGCATATTAATATTAATTTATAAATCCTTACCATTCTCAAAAATAAAAAACATACAAAAAGCCAAAACAGCAAACTTTATTGAATATCACATATCATTCTCTCAAAAGGTAAATACAACTATAATTCTGTGTTCTCATTGGTCAAACATAAGTACATCACATAAGAAGTTAAAAGTTGGTGAACTTCTTAAGTCAAGCTTATGTTATGTCGATCTATACTTTGCCTGACTTAAATTTGAATGTTTAACTTCTTATGGTCATGTTATGTCAATCTATAAATCCAGCTTTATAATATTGGTCCATGCTTTGTTTTGTACAAACTTTTCTTTTGACGTATGTAAAAACTTTATATGAATATTGAATTAAAGATGATTTGATTTCCAAACCCAACAACAAATACTTACTCGCTTTGGCTTTGCCCTTTCTTGTCAATATTTGGGTAGTGCCTCGAAAATAATTGGTATTGCACCATCATGGAGGCAGGTTCTTGTTCCAATTTTATAAAAGCAAGACTTTTCAAAATCATTGGAACAAAGCTTGTCATTTTTTGTGGGCACCCAATCTGCCCTATGCATATTTTTGATCCACAGTGCAAGTCTGTTGGGATCCTGCATTGGAAATCTAGAACAAGATGAATTTTTAACTATATAGCACAGAATCACAGATTATACCTAACTACGCCACTGACCCAAACTAATCTGATAAGCATAATTTATGACTTCAAACATTTATTATAATGTCGGGAAATGAAAATAATACTTGGAATTAATAAAACTGGTTTGCTTTGGCTATGGCACGGTGCATATTGGAAGCATTTTACTTATTTTTACTATTAAATGGAAAAATTTTACATTTTTGTAACTACATAACCAAAGTTAAATATCGATTTTTACCTGTGAAATGTAATTCCAGTCACTTTTTTCTCGTTTCGGCTTTTGCAGTCATACGCTGAACAACCCACCATGCTAAATTACCAAATTATTTATAAACTAAATAGAAATATTAGTCAGAATAACATAAAATTTGCTAAGTGTCACCAAAAATTCTTGTCACCATGGCAGACAAGGGGAGAGACGCTCAACTAAATGATAAAAAAAGGTACAAAGTAATAGACGAGGAAAGAAAGATCGATGCTCTCTCTCTGGTGTAACCAAAGATAAAAGTAGATGGCGCGATTAGCATCCGGCCGCCAAAAGCGCGGGAGGTTTGAATGTTTCTTTGATTGCTTTATTGTTATATTTTAGCCATTCTGATGTGGTGAAGATCTTTTAATTCTATTATGTATTCGTATGATTAATTTTAAAAAGGATGATTTGTTGAGATGTTGTTCACAAATAGTTTTAGATAAATATTCACACAAATACATAACAAATTTTTAAAATCTCCACCTCATCAAAAAGGACAGAGCATCAAAGTCGCTGATATAAAAAAATGCAGTTTTAAAAAATGCTCAAAATTTATTTCTTTTCAAAATTTTGGGTGACAAAAACCTATAACGAAAAGTTGATCGAAAAAGTATCGAAATAATCTACAGTAGACAATAGACAAGGCATATGTTGATCGAAATGCATACATATTTCACAAAAAATATATTCACTAATATAAAGAGTCAGTTGATACTGGTACTGACTTTATTCATGTTCATTAAATTACAATTTTTACAATCGTCACATAAGAAAACTTAAGGTATAAAGTTCAGAACATAATGGATCAACATATTTAACAAAATTTACATAAATAAATCTAAGACTAAATCTAACGGCATGACAATATATTACATTGATAGGAAACTGTCCTCATTCTAGCCAACTAAACGAACTCTAATGTCCCATTTAAATTATTAACATTTGTATTTAAAAACTTGTATGTTATAGAAAGCTTTTGTTAATAAATACCTTTTTCACAACAATAATAAATGCTTTTTCTTCCAAATTCCTAACACCAGAGTTTATTTAAAAAATTTGGACCATAGCAATTGGTGCTGATGCACGATTTATTCAATCTTAAAAGAAAATAAGTTAATATTATTTTTATTTCTTGTACTATGATAATGGTGTTCTAAAAATAAATTGTAATTGTTAATGTTTCTTTTTACATGGAGAGAACATGCCAAGATATAAACAGATCGCAAAGTTAAGATATTAAGTCCCACAAAAGCCTGTCTGACATCCGCCCTATAGTAAAGTACGCAACAACTTTGACAGCCCTCCTCTGGAGTGCAAATATCCTGCCCGCCTGCCTACTATGGTCCCAGACATGTATAACATAAGAGCAGTGCGAATGGGAAAAACGATGATAGGCCATAAGTTTAAATTAATAGTCAGAGTGTAATACAAACAATAATAAGTGAATTCAAGATATGCCTACCATATGTACTTACTTAAAATAAAAAATCATAAATGATTAGAAAAATTCAAACAAATGTCACAGTTCATTATACAAATACAAAATTATATATTATTTCTTTTCCTTTTCCTTGGTGTAACATTATTGAATGTCAGGTTTTCAATGTCGCGGAATACCTTCATTGGTCTCTTATGAAAAGTAGGAGTTTGTGATGTTGATGGCAGGGATATTACTTCTTTGACAATAGATGTTGTAGGTATATTATGGGCAGGAACTTAAGATGTAGATGCCTGGGGTACTATTTCTTGGGCAGGGGTTGCATCGATGGTTCCATCTGGAAACAACACAAAAATGTTTGTTAAGTTCATTCACCCTTTGACTTTAAGTGAAGAAGAATAAAAAAAGTTAAATGACATTTGAAACTTAAGTGATACAAAATTAAATACAAATATTTGTTTTTTAAACTTCCATCAAGTTGGTTAACCATTTTAGCCCCTATGACATCAAAAGAGGTGAATAATTATGGTTGAAAAGCCAGAGTCATGAAAAATTTCTCGGCAGTAATTAAGTTTGTATTCAAGTGTCGAAGCTCTTGTGCAATAATTGGTAAGAGACAACTGTTGAGATGAGTAAGTGATTGTAAATTTTAGGCCAAACGTCTGGATGTGGAGTATTTTTTATTATATATACATTTATGTAATTTAAATCCATTTTTTTGGTGTTAGTGTTATTTCTGTGTGACGTGTGACACTTGATATGTTAAATCTCTGGTTAAATCTATTCTTATCTTACTACTACTGGAACTAGCCCACTAACATTACACTAGCTACCTTTACATGCACTTTGGACATCATCAAGGCTTGTTCTTACATTGGTCGAAGAAGGTATTTCAGATGGGATCCAAAGCATAGGAACTGCATCTCGTCGAAGCTTATAGGTTGTCAAATCCATATATGAATCTGAAGAGAAATGTTTGTTACATATTCTGAAGTTTTTCAGCGACTCTCCAGTATATTTCATTCCCAAACATTCTTGCCAAATTTTGGATCTAAAAAAGTAAGTAATATTATTTTAACATGATCAGGTTTCTGTAGCAGATCTAAGGCAAAAGTTGGTCAAGTCCTGGGTCAAGTATAAATAAGGTTGAAAAAGATTTTATTATAGAAGCCAATTTATTATTATAATAGTGAATACCATTGGTAAAACTAGTGCGGCACAAGTGCAAAATGTGTATACCATTGGCCAGTGCAGGGCAAGCATTTGTATACCATTGGAAAATTGGTGCGACATTTCTTGCTCCGAGTGCAATCAGTTCTGCACGAATCCTTGAATGTCATGTGGCACCGATGGTAGTAGTATTCAGCTGTTCAGCTTCTAACGCAGTATTTTATGAGTTAGACAAAGACATATATCATTTCTTGTTGCAACAGCGTCGACACGACTTTGGCTCCATCTACAATACCCTTTGGTTAGGCTAGATGAAGAGAGCGCTATACAGAAATGTATCAAGTAAAAGAGATGGCATGCTGGGACAAATTTTCTATATTACTTAACTGTCTCTCCCCTTGTCTCTGACCATGGTATGGCGGCCGATCGATTTTAGACCTCACACGCATATCATTGCCGAATATGCGTGTTACGGGTCCATCTTCTTTCTTCGTCTTTGCAGTATTTCGTCATCGGGAACGATTCAGACCGGCGCCACCTAGCCGCTAATTTCGGTATATACCTCAGATCGATCGGATTAATCTGAATCGTTCGTTTATGACATCTAGATGTTGGGGAAATAAATTTTAACCGTTCGGTAATTAAAATCGGAGCGATCCGACGACGATCTTTTTGCTCGTAGAATTTTGACCGATGAAAGCGAGCAATCTGAATTTGTGAGGTTAAGTAAGTTTAAGTTCAAAGTTGTTTCTTGATCTGTTTTGTTTATAAATATATTTTAGATTTTGCTAAGTATTTTGTTTTAAAATGAAAGAACTCATGGGTTTTTAGTCTCTGAAATGAAATCCAGACCAGAATACAGAATGACGTTCGACACCTTTGACTTGACAATGATCTGTACCCATACCCATCACCAGTGTTGCCGCTGGCATAAAATGAAATTATGTGATGGCTAAGCCAA
>JAEQML010060001.1:0-27820 GCA_016904865.1 Pissodes strobi | reverse complement strand
CGCCATGAAAAGTATCACTTTTCCTCCATATAAAATAATATACTATTATTATTGATTTATCAGAAAATTTTATTCCTAGCGAAAGAAACTACGTGAGTAAGAGATTCTCGCTAAACTATAACTTGGGGCACAGTCCTAAAATGGGGCCACCGGTGTAGGGTCTCTATTTTCTAAATATTTTGAAAAAGAGGCTCGGGGGGCGATGCCCTAAAATGAGGCCCCAGAGGTGCGAAACCCTAGAATGGAGCCTATGGCACGGGAGTCCCATTTTTACAGATTTTGGAATGGAGCCCCGGGGGCGAAGCCCTAAAATTGGGCCCCAAGCCTTAAAAGGGGGCCCCTGGTATGAGAGTCCCATTTTCTACAGTTTTGCAAAAAAAAGGGGCTCCTGGGGGGTTGAAGCCCTAAAATTGGGCCCCCTTTTTTAGAGATCTGAGGGCGAAGCTCTAAATCGGAGACGAAGCCCTTTAATCTAAATACCCGAATAAGCACACGCCGTGTGCAAAGTATACTTTTCACACGATGTTTGAAATGTCCAGTTTTCCAGAGCAGTTGTTAGTGCGTTTTTGTCTATTTTCAGGGCAGTCGTAGAAAAGTTATTAAACAAACTTTGCGTATATTATGTTTTGTGTTACTAAATACCTTAGAGTTTGGGTTTGTACTAAATTTGTCTTCAAATTCGAAGAAATTAATATTTTTGTAGTATAAGCTACATTACACAAAACTTGTTATTAAATGCATTGTTTATTGTTTTATTATCATTTGAACTTTCGCACATTCTTAAGAACCTGTCGTGAAGCATCTATAATCTAAATATTATTTCCAAATATATTAAAACTAGAGTGTCGAATGAAATTATAAAATAATGAAATTGTAAGTGACTTATTAGTAGAAACTGACTCCATGCGACAATAAAATTTAACGAAATGCACGTCCCCTCGTATAGGACGTGATCCAACGACGGCAAAGTCAGGCAAGCCGGTGCCTGCCGGTGCTCTTTGATCTCAATACTTCAAGGGATTTGAGCTCACTGACGTTACTGTTCCTTGCTTATACTGTGGCACGGTACATGTTGCTCCGATTTAGCGTAATTGTGCACTTCATGCATAAACTAGTTCGTGAAGTATAGCCAGATTAAAAATTTACTTTCATTTCATCATCTTGACAATATTTTTATCTAGCGAATAAAATGAAAAAGCTGTTACGAAAAAATATGCAAAATCGTACATAATACGTTTATAAAATTGTACAGGTTGCTAAGAATCTATGTATATAAAACAAAATTATGTACTTATATAAGATCTTTTTTAAGCTTAGAAGAGAACAACTAGATAAATCAAAATTTTCAAAATTATTATTGCAGATCTTCACAAGTTCGTCTAAAACCGTAACTACTTGTGCAAAATAAAATCTCATATAAAAAACTTTTGTTGTGTATAGATCTTGTTGATATTTAAAGATTAACTTGGAACTTATATTCTATTATAGTTATATTCATGTGAGTTTATTTCAATTTCAATTTATTATATGTGTGTTATAACGTTAAAAAATAAATAATTTTCTATATAAATGAGTTGATTTATTGATCGTAATTTATTAAAATAATATGTAACTCAATTATATTTTTCTTTATGTAATTGACTTTTCTTTCAAGAATGCTGTACTTACTACAAGTAATCTACATTCGCCATTCTTAATTTCACTTCAAAAGACATTTTTAACTATTTCTTTCAGGTGTAATGTTTAAATAAATATACGGCTCTCTTTATGCAGCTTTTTGGATCAAGAAAATGGTTATTCTCTACTCGAGATATACAGTATTTTATAAATCATATATTTTGTAATGAAAGTTTAAATAAAATAATAGGGGAGAGTAACAATTTTAGTATATAACGTCCCAAAAAATTTGAGTACGGCTCATGATTGCCGGGTGGTTGACGTCAAGTTAGATTTATTTATTTCCTCCCCACTACATAGTGATAAAGTTGGTCCTCGCTTGTCAAATGTGCCGCGCTTAAGTGTCGCAGCTATAGTTTTCTTTAGGCTATGAAATAGTGTTAAATATAGGGGTGGTGGAGTGCTGATTTATGTTAGCAAAAAATTTAAATCTAGTCTTATCAAATGTGATACCAGTATAGAACATTTGTTTGTACACGTAACTAGAGGGTCATCAGAGCTAATTTTTGGTGGTGTGCATATACCGCTCAAACCAGATGTATGGGTCACATTGGAAGACAGTTGAAGAAATGTGTGCATTGCACCCTGATGCTAAATTGTGCATTTTCGGAGATTACAACCTTCCAGAGGCTACGTGGGAAAATGATGATCTAGGAGTTACAGTGAGTTACCCCTTGAACTCCCCAGCTGTGATACTTACTGATTATTATGCTAACCACAATCTATACCAAAATAACAAAGTTCCTAATTTGCAAAATGTTTATTTGGATATACTGTTCTCACACTACAGTGATATCAAGGTCGAACCGGCTAGTGATTTGTTAATTTGTAATAGTTTTTATCATATAGGTTACTGTCACGGCAAATGTTGTTATATTTGCCGTGTTACTGTTTTGAATTGAGAGTCTGTTCTAATGAGGTTAAACAATGTTTAAAGCCGGATTTTTTGTATTTGGATTTTAGAAATGCTAATTATATTGGCCATAATGATTTCTTTGGCTCTGTGCAGTGGGAGGATTGCTTCGACTTGGTAAATGTTAATGAAGTTCTGTTAAATTTTTACTCAATTTTGTTCCATGGGATTGAAATGTTTGTCCCTCTTAAGCGTAAAGTCAGTACCAATTTTCCTCATTGGTTTAGCCCAGAGCTGAAGAATGCAAATATTGAAAAAAAGGCAGCACATACTGCGTTTAGGGTGACTAAATCACAACATATATATGAACGTTTCTCAAATTTAAGATCTCTATGTAGCTTATTATGGGAGAGGTGTTATCATTTGCATATTCAAAGAATTGAGGAAAACCTAAATAGAAATCAGCGTGATTTCTGGAACTATGTAAATGGTAAGTCTCACTCAGGTGATCTACCTGATGGAATGTACTATTGTAACAGGTCTGTGAGTGGTGGGCAGGAAATAGCTGATTTATTTGCTGAGTTTTTTTCTACAGTATATGTTAAGAGCAACGTTCCGGTTCCAACTTACAGACTTGAAAAAACTGGAGACGTGTTGTTGAGTAAGTTTAATTTATCCGAAGTGTTTGATGGCATTTGTAATCTGCAGGATAAGCTCTCGTCCGGGCCTGATGATATACCTAACTACTTTCTGAAGCGTTGTGTTTACACTCTTACATTGCCCATAACTAGGTTATTCAATATGTCAATTATTCTTTGTCAATTTCCTGTCCTTTGGAAGAGTGGTTTCCTGGTTCCTATTTTTAAGTCTGGCAATAGACAGGACATACAGAATTACAGAAGTGTATGCAACCAGTCAAGCATGCCTAAGCTTTTTGAGTCCCTTATATATGATCAGTTTAGTTTTATGTGTAAAGAGATAATAATAAGCGAACAGCATGGTTTTGTTAGGGGGAGGTCTACGGTGACAAACTTGTTGATCCACCAGTCGGATCTTTTGAGGGCTTTGGAGAAAGGCTAGCAGGTAGACTCGATTTACACTGATTTCCCCAAGGCCTTTGACAGGATCGATTATGGTTTTCTTTTGGCAAAATTAAAAGCAACGAGTTTTAGGGACAATACTATTAAATGGTTAAAAAGTTATTTAAAGACCGATCTATGAGGGTAAAAATTTCTAGTTTTGTCTCTGGAGAATTTACGTCCACTTCTGGGGTACCGCAAGGAGCTCATATAGCTTCCCTTCTTTTTAATTTGTTTGTTAACGACATTTTTAATTATGTTCAGAAGTCGAAATTTTTTATGTTTGCTGATGATGTCATAATTTACAATATAATAAGTGATCCGATTGACATATGGTACCTTCAGGAGGACTTGAATAGGTTTGCAGTGTGGGCTAATTTGAACTCATTAAGCCTTAATGTCTCTAAATGTCGCTATATATCTTTTTTTAGGAGAACCAGGAAATTCAGTATCAATAATAGTGCGTTGCAGCTGAGGCACAAAGTTAGGGATCTGGGTGTTTTGTTTGATGAACAGATTAATTTTGTAGAACACATAAACTCGGTTACATCCAGAGCCCTAAAGGCACTAGGTTTTATTTATAGAAACACCTAACGTACAGTCAGTTGGTGGATATAGGCTTGTATATTGTACTCTGGTTAGATCTGTATTGGAGTTTGCAGCTATAGTTTGGTCGCCATTTCATGATGTTCATATAGTTAGGCTGGATAAAGTCCAGAACAAATTTTTACGTCAAGTATCATTCCGATATAATATTCCAATTTTGAACCATGATTATGCTCCTATTCGGAGAATTCTTAACATGGATACACTTAGTGATAGAAGGTGCTCATCTGATTTGTGCTTTCTTTTAAAAATCATAAACGGTTTAATTGTCTGCCCTGCATTGTTAGAGCTCATCAACTTTAGGGTTTCCGGGGGATCTTTAAGACATACAGATTCGTTTCTCATTGATTCTCATGGAACCAACTATGGCGGCAACTCCTCAGGGAGTAGAGCAATGAGATTTCTGAATTAACACAGTGATATTGACCCATTTGTTTTGTCTTTTAGTTGTTTTAAGTATAAAATATTGAGCAGACTCTAGCATAACTTGTTTAAGATGTCGATATTTTGTAATAACTGTTACCTGTTCTTAAGTTCTAAATTTACTGTTTTATAAAGTTAGTCATAGATATAATGTTGTATGTATCTTAAATTGTAATGGGGTGATCCCGTATGTATTGCATAAATAAATAAATAAATTAATTAATTAATTAAATGTGGTGTTGGAACATACCACCCGTTTAAAAGACGTGGAATATTACGTCACATCGATGATAACGTATAAATGTGTACAGTGGCATAAGCCTATTGGGGAAACCACTATACAATACGAGAGCTCCTACCTTTTAGCTGGTGTGGAGACGAGCTGAAATGATCGTATCTAGCAAAAGTGTAATGTTTAATTAGCGTAGCTCTAAGATCCGCGCTGATATTTTAGGAGTGTCAACGCTCGACTTTTCAAACAAGAGATAACAATAATAATAATAGTCCTTATTAATAGCACAACTGGCTAGAACAAATACATTTCATTTGAACATTCCTAACAACAATAATACCATTACAAAGAAAACACATCATTGAACATTATTACATATAAATATCATGGAGTTACAAACTATAGTCTGGAATAAACTTAATAAATGTATACATCTCAACCCAGCATCTTCATTCTAGGTGTGTCTCCTGCAATGGAATACCATTATCAAGGCTTTATAATAGCATTATCAAGACTTGTTTTAAAATTTGTACCAAGTAACTCTAACTACGACTATTAGTGGGCACTTTCAATTATAGCTATAAATAATGTTCTTTTACATACTTTCTCAGGGCAGTTTTAAATCTTATAGTATTGTTGCAGTTCTTTATGAAGTCTGGTAAACTATTGTAAATTTTAAGACCTTTATGAAAAATATTATTTTGTGCGAGAGTGGATCTTACTGTTCTGATGTAAACGTTATCAACACTTCTAGTTGGATAATGGTGAACATCCCTTACAAAGACACACCCCTCAACAAGATGTTTTGGCAACATATCATTGATCATTTTATAAATAAAAAGTAAAGAGTTGAATATTATTGTTTGATTTACACTTAAAATATTAACAGATTCTAGCATTTCCTTAATTCTAGCATACTTTCTACAATTTAATATGTGTCTTAAAGCTCTGTTCTGTCTCTTTTGCATAGTTTGTATATCGGTCATTGTGAATAGGAGCATGACAGTTGAGCAAAAATTTATTACAAAGTCTGGAGCTGATCACTGGGGAGTGATCCAACAAAGCCCATTTTTACCCCTGTCAGACTAGGGACCGCCAAAGGAATGAGTCTGAGGCCGATGCTTCGAGTGGAAGCGGCCCTAGGTGGTAGATGCATAAGCCTACTCGTATCGTCTGGTGAAAGACCACCCCACCAGAATTGGGAGGCGCTAAGTGGTTTTCCCAAAACACGTTCCGCTTCCGCGCTGGTGGTCCCGGGTTCCACAGTAGGAATATATGGACATGATGGTGCTTCCAGGATCAAAATATTCCGGAAGTAAACTCCACGGCCATTCGGATCTCCGGGCGCTGGGTGGCCCTGGGAGCCCTTCATTCCGCGTTTCACAGACAGCAAAGATACCGAACCAATTTAGAATAGATTTCTACAATATAAGAGGCCTAAATACAAACATAAATTCGGTACACCAACATCTACAAGCAAATAGACTACATATACTGGCCCTTACAGAAACACAAGTATGTTCTACAACAACAACAGTGAACTACCTCTATCCTGGTTACGACTTACATACCCGATTTAGATATAAGTTCGGAATATGCCTTTTTGTCCGAAACGACCTTTCATGTCACCGCGAGGAAACACTCGAACCGAACAACCTTGACGTCATGTGGTTCAAGTTCACCGCCAAGGGATTAACCAAGTTTATATGTTGTCTCTATCGCCCTCCGAGCGATAGAGCCTACCAAAGCTTTTTCTCAACACTAGCTACCACTTTTGACTCAATACAGGTCGATCACCCCAGTTCAGAAATAATCGTTCTGGGAGACTTCAATGCCCACAACACCAATTGGCTCAAACATCACAACAGGACCGACAACGAAGGTAGAGAAGCTGAAGCATTTGCCATCAGCTGCGGGCTTATTCAACTTGTAGACGAACCAACTCGAATCTCAGAGAGGGGCGAATTCGCTGCCCTCCTGGTTCTTTTTCTGACCACCAATCCTGACCAGTACAAGGTTACAGTTGGTCCGCCATTAGGTACCTCCGACCACAAACTTATTACAACGGTTTGTGAATTGCCACTCATGCAGAAGGATCCACCATTGCCTCGCAAAATCTGGCATTACAATTCTGCAAACTGGGACGAACTAAGGCAGTTCTACCTAGATTTTCCTTGGCTCGGCGTCTGCTTTGCCACTGACGACCCGTCAGACTGCTGCGAAGAGATCATGCAAGTAATCTCCTCAGGAATGGAAGCATACATCCAGTTACCATCAAAAGGAAAGCCCTGGTTCGACAAAAGATGCGAAATAGCTGTAGGAAGGAAACAGCAAGCCTATAAGTACTGGCAGCAAAATCAGACCGCTGAAAATCGCAATTATTTTATCGAAGCGAGAAACGAGTGCAAGCGTGTGATCGACGAAACTAAGAACAAACACAATCAAAGGATCAGGAATAAACTTTTGCAATGCCCCAGTGGTTCCAGGAATTTCTGGTCGGTAGCAAAGGCAGTAAGTAACAACTTTACAAAAACGTCTCTCCCACCTTTGACGGACGAACGTGGCATCACGGCGGCTACAGCCAAGGAAAAAGCAAACATGCTCGCCAAAATGTTTTCATCGCATTCTACCTTAGACGTGCCCCAAGGCAAGACTCTCCCCACTATACCGAACATCAACACCACCATGGCAGAAGTCAGGTTTTCTCATCGTGATATTCGCAAAATCCTTAAAGAACTAGATACGCAAAAGGCATCAGGACCGGACGGAATACCTGCCATCGTGCTAAAGAACTGCGCCAACGAACTAACACTAGTTTTTTCCAGGCTTTTTTCTCTTTCTTACAGAAAAGGGATTTACCCATCCTCTTGGAAAGTCGCTCGAGTGCAACCTGTTCCAAAAAAGGCAAGAAAACCACGCCCTCAAACTATCGTCCAGTTGCCTTGCTTCCAATAATCTCCAATGTCATGGAACGTGTAGTCAACCAGCAACTACTCAAGTACCTCGAGAGCAACAGAATAATCAGCGATAATCAATACGGCTTTCGCAAAGAGAGATCGACAGGAGATATATTGGCCTATGTCACTCATATATGGAGTAGGGCAATTGAAAACTACGGAGAGTCTCGAGCGATTGCGTTGGATATTTCAAAGGCATTCGACAGAGTTTGGCATGACGGACTGCTCAACAAACTGCCGTCCTTGGGACTGCCCGCCTCTCTCTGCAGCTGGCTGGCCAGTTTCCTTAAGAACAGATCCCTACACGTTGCAGTCGATGGACACATCTCGGACACATTCGCCATCAACGCGGGCGTGCCTCAGGGCGCAATACTTTCACCAACTCTGTTCCTCATCTATATTAATGACCTGCTGATCGAAACGAATAATCCTGTTTACAGTTTTGCAGATGACAGTACCCTTGTCTCCCACTTTAGATCAGAAAAACCCTTACCAGCGACTGAGACTCATCACCGCAGACAGGAGCAGATTACAGCAATTAATTAAGACCTGGAGAAAGTTCAAACGTGGGGCGACCGAAATTTGGTCCAGTCCAATGCAGCAAAGACCCAAGCAGCAACGTTTACTAAGAGGGCCAATACAGCGGGCCCTGACATCATTATGGCAGGATCGACCATTCCTTCATCCTCGTCAATCGGGCTGCTGGGTGTCTCGGTCAACAGCAATATGTCATGGCATGACCATGTTGCTAACATCGCCAAATCAGCCTCCCAGAAGCTTGGTGCGCTATTTCGCAACAAAAAACTCTATACACCGCAGCAGTTGCTCTTGCTGTACAAAGCGCAAATAAGATCGTGCTTAGAATATTGCTCACATATCTGGGGTGCCGCACCAAAACATACCCTAAAGCTGCTGGATTCCATTCAGAAGAGAGCTGTGCGTCTCGTCGGCGATCCGGAGTTGACCCGGAATCTGGATAGTCTGGAACATCGCAGACATGTGGCCGAGATGTCTCTGTTTTACATATACTTTCACGGCAGATGTTCGCAGGATTTGGCCCGCATAATCCTGGCAACTCCAGTCAGACAGCCCCGACAGACGGCAGGAGCGCACCAGTTCGTCGTACAACTAGAAACACCTAGAACATCGCTTTACCAGAACTCGTTTGTCTGGCGCACTGCATCACTGTGGAACTCATTTCCAGGACATCTGTTTCCCACTAATTACAACTTACAAATATTCAAGAACCGTGTCAATAACCATCTTCGCACACACACCGCTCATCGAGCGCCATAGGATCTCCCTTTAGTGTGTGTGCCACTGCCATAAAAAAAGGCAAGGTAGTCGTTTTATATATTGTAAGTTTAGACCATGTACTGAGTTCGCCTCTAAGTCTACCCAGCACGTTAATTTTTCTAGTTATATTCTTTGTAATATATATTGCATGGTCACGAAAATCGAGGTATTCGTCCACCATGACACCCAAATATTTGATTTTTTAACCCTTTCTATGGGTTAATTGTAAACTTTAATTCGATTCAGATTACTGTCATCTACAACCCTGAACCTATTATGAATTATCAAAAACTTAGTTTTTCTGTATTAATTTGCAAACTATTGTTATTAAGCCATTTTTCAAATGATTTTAGTTCATCATTCAGAATATTGACCACATTTTGCATATTGTTACCCACCACATACAAAAGAGTATCATCTGCAAATAATTGGATCTTACAGTTCTTAACACAATTAACAATACCATTAATGTACAAAATAAACTTATTCGGGCCCAGAACCGTTCCTTGAGGAACACCAAATTTAGTCTCTTGAGCTGTCGATAGGCAGTTCTCAAACCTGGTACTCTGTTCTCGATCTGTTAAGTAGTCTTTGACGCAACCACCAAATCCATATCTTGCTAACTTCAATAACAACAATTCTCGATCGATCGTCTCAAACGCACGGCGGAAATTCAAAAACACTGCACCAATTATGTATTTTCCTGCTAATGCCTCCTTCCAACTCAGTAGAAGGCTCTGTCTGTAGTGCTGTTTCACACGAATTCCCCTTGCGAAAGCCTGCATGATACTTGCTAAGTAAATTGTACGTTTCCAAGTAATTGATGAATTGTTCATTTACCGCCAATTCCAATACTTTTTCGCAAACCGAAACCTATTTATTGGGCGAAATTCTTCACAGCGATTAGTATTAATTTTTTTTTTCACTGGACATACAATCGTCGTTTTTCAGCTTTTTGGGAAAGAGGCTCAAGTTTATTATTTCTAAAAACTTATCGCCTATACATTCGAAAGCCAGCCTTAGAATTTTGGTGTTTATGCCATCTACACTACTAGTTTTGTTTTTCATAGTTAGTACTATTTTTTTCAAGTTTAATAATCTAAATTTGGCATTGAACACTGGGGAACACTAATCTCATTAACTGTTTCCGTGACACTTTGGTTCTTTACAATCTGTTGTGAAATTGTATTGATGCTCTGAAGAAAATAATTATTAAATTGTTCACATATTTGTTGATTAACAGTTATTGCAGTGTCACCAAATATCATTACGTCAGGATTATTTGTTGAACTTTGATCCTGTACCAGTAGTTTTATCGTTTTCCACATTTGAGTTGGTTGGTCTTTTGCTCTATCTATTTTTTCTCCGTAATATTCTTTTTTTCCTTTGTCTAATAGTTGCCATTACCTGATTCCTTTTTGTCCTGAAATCTGACCAATCCTGCTCACTACTTGCTATTGTGGCCCTCGTATATAGCATATCTCTTTCTTTTATTTCCTGTGCAATCTCTTGTGTCCACCAGACTTTACTGCCCCATTTGTATTGAATGGTTATTTCTTCTACAGGAGCATGTCTATTCAATGTATTTATTATATATTTCACCAATATGTCGGATAATTCGTGAACATTGCCAGAATGACGGGACCAATTATTGATATTCATAAGTTCAAGTTGAAAATGAAGTTCATTAAAATGTTTATAGTTTCTAATCAATTTTGTTTTATTCCAGTTAATAATTTGTTGTTTTATGTTAATCATTCTCATTGCATGATCAGTTATTTTTGAAGTTGAAAGTGTTTCCCATTTAATTTGTTTCTTGTTCGTTATAATAAGGTCAATGATGGTAGAGCTCTGCTGAGTTACCCTTGTAAAACAGTTCACAAGCTGATAGAGTCCGTGCTTATCAATAATGATCTTTAATTGCTTAGAGTATATTGTATATCTGGCCATATTTACATTGAAATCACCTAGAATTATTAGCTGCATTTCTTTATTGATAGACGTTTCCAAAAGTTCATTGAATGGTATAAATTATATAGACACGTTTTTCCATTTGGTAACTTTACTACGATGCCTACTATCCATAAGTTTTTTTCAAATGAATAATTAAGGATTTCTTTATACTTGATACTACACTCGAGTATGAACATATGCTTTTGTATCCCTCTATAAATATTTCTTTTGTTGTGGTTTCATCTGTTATGTGGGTTTCTGAAAAGCATATAAGAGGTGGTTTGATTTCATTTATTATCCAGTTGTATTGATTTATGTGATTAAAAAAATCCGGCAACATTTGCGTACATTATTTTTCTATCTTGTAATTGCTATGCTTTTTGATTTTCTTGTTGACAATCCAGAAAATATGTTCGTTGTTGCAGCTGTTGATGCACTCCTCTATAAGCTTCACACGTTTTGACCATTACACTATGATTTATCTCAATAGGTATTAAAGTTTCCGCAGTATGCCTACAGTTTGTGCAAATTAACTCAGTTGATCTGCATTCTGTATATCCGTGTTGACCTGAGCATTTAGAACAAATTTGTGCTTGGCTTCTATAATCTTTGGCCATATGACCATATTTACAACAGTTGTCTCACTGTATTATTGACATAATCTCTAAAATTGCATGATTTCCATCCAATATATATGGCTTGCTTTTGTTGAATTTAATTGTATGTTTGTACGTCTAGTTCCAGAATGATGTTAATGCTCTTAGTTTTAGCTTCATACTTTTTAAAAACTTTTACCATCATTTTTGCAGGGGCTGTCCTAATCAAATTTTGTTTAACTATTTTTTCAAGCAACTCTTCTTCATTTTCGGAAATTTTTTTCTGGTACCCTGACTTCGTACTCTTGGCCCAGTTTTTCTTTAACTTGTCTACATACACTGTTTATATTCTCTTGTGGCACAACACTAATTGCGACACCACCATCTCTAACATACTTGACTCTTATTGTAGTTGGATCAACTTTTTGTCCGATTACTTGTTTTGTTAATAACCCTCTTTCAGTTTTACTACTAACACTTTTTTACTGCCTGACTATAGTTACTTCCACTAGTCCGCTCAGTGTGTATAATCTGTCTTTTTAAACTTTCAATTTCATTTCTCATAAGTTATATTATGGCTGCTATATCTGAAATAATCGTATTCTTGTCCTCTATCATCTCCCTCAAGAGTTTATGTGCCTCCTGTGCTTCAGCTGGTTTACAGTCCGTGCAGTGGAATATCATAATACGCGAAGAAACTTCCGATGAAGTGAGTTTTCCACAACCCTTACACTGTCGTTTACTATATCTATCAAACTCAAAGGTTTCCTAGAGACAGCACGTGTCAATAATTATGAGAAATGTAGGGTAATATTTCTATTTTAAAAACAAAGTCTACAAACAGGCTCACCTGCGGAGTTCATCTTTAGCAAATTGAAAAAAAAATCTTTACTAATAAACATGCGAACCGGTCCGACGTGGAAGAATACGAAAATTGAAATGAAAAGGGGACTTACCTAACACATTCATCATGCCATGCAGGTCGGTCGAAGTCCAAAGAATCGTCAGAAAGACTAGACCTAGGAATAGTGCAAGGGTCGGACAGAGTGACGATAAAGAGAAATTTGTTAACTGCCAGAAGGTATTGCGACGCCAAAAATTCAAATATAAGGTGGTTCAAGTAAATGTTTAGAGAAAAATTATCAGCCTGATGATATTTTGGCATCAAATATTACAAAACTCTTATCCTCGATCAAACTGAATGTTTTGTAGATAAGTGAATTAATTGATAAAGGATGCATTTTGCGTATCAGCTTTTAACATCCATGTCTTAGCTTCAACTTATTCTAAAGTTGGAATCTTCATAACTGAAGACATATACTAATTGTGATATGAACATCGAATTATTCAAAAAAAGTTTATGTTTTGTATGAGACTTTATGTACAGACACTATTTCTGGCGTTGCTGTATTATTCTAAGTGCTTTTAAATGCAATATCAATACTAAAGTAAGGAAAATGCTGTGCGATATGTTTATAATGCTGTGTGATTGGGCTACGAACAACTAGCAAGCAAATTAATAATTATACCTATAGATTATATTCAATGGAATTATATGAAAAATAAACCATTGTGCAATTTTCATATCCCTGTCACTCGTTTTGGAAGATGTCAATTACTGATGATACGGTTATCTTTTTTTATATAACACAACAAGATATTCAAGTACTGATGATAACCAAGTTAATAAATTTGGGTGAGGGTGGATTATGCCGACATTAAGAAGGCGTTCCAACGATCTCTTACTAAAACTTCAAATTCTCTATAAATTCAAATGCATTTATAAAAGAATGGTGCAGGGGGAGGTATTAGATAGCATCCTAAACTAAGCAAGTAAGCAGTGATGTGGCAAGACAGACAGCAGTGCAGTGGGTCATATGTATGTATTTCAGGAGTGGATGCAAATAAAAACGAAACATGAAAAGAAAAGCGAAAAACTTTAAAAAATTAGTACTTTTTTAGTATTTGTCCATAAACATGTTGTATATGTTCGGAAAATTGTGGACAATTATGGTAAGCTATTAAAACATGGTTTCCAATTTAACTTTTGGTCCCTAAGAAAAACTATTGTCTTCACATTGCGGTATTTAGGTAAATGTTTAGAGGTAATAGTGTCATCAAATTTTAAATTTAAATACCACATTGATTTAAAATATGTACTTTCAAGTACAATATTCTCAACATATCAAGGGTAATAATAGCTGAATTTTTGTGTATACGAGTACTTGAAATATACTTATAAATCCAAATTTTATATATACTCCTATTGTATACAAACCTACATTAATGCGCCGAGCGTGATAAGACTAGAATATCGTGTATATGAATTTTTCAAAAAATTCTAAGCATATCTGATGTAGCATGCCCTATACCTAAATTCAACCGTTTTCGAAATATTGACGTCATGCATATTATTAGTAGTATTGTATGATATAGGACCTATAGCCAATGTATATGTGCAAGAATGCCATGAGAGTAAGTTTAATATGAAACTCGAATCCTGGGAGAGGTACGTCGAAGCAAATATAGCGTGTAACGCTTATTCACGCCTGTGATATTTTTAGAGCACTTACGCAATTTTCTCGCTCGGTGATCTCCAGGGGACGTCGTCCTCGAGCTCGTCCTCGCTCTCGTCTCCCTCCTCGGCCTCGACGTCTTGGGGGCAGATGTTTAAGGTGCTGCCCGTGAACATATCTGGCACCTGGCGATCGATATGTGTAAGGATTATGTGGCAAGAACAATAAAAAAAGTAAATAATTTTAAAAAAATTAAATAAATACAAAAGAGTAATGTAAAATAATAATTTTTACCGCTTACGGTAGAGATATAAGCGTAAATATAATCGACAACTATTATCGTAAGTATTGCAGGAAACGATTTAATTACTAAAATTTCAACATTGATAACGAGAAGACGTCAATTTTTGCATAGAATTTAAAGTGACGCTTAATATTTATTTTATTTACTAATTTCAGAGTAGTACGATAAAGCAACCTTCTTAATTCAGGACACAAAGAAGATACATTTTGTAATAAAGTTTTTTAAGAGTCGCGTTCTGTTTTATTTATTGTTAGCTTTGGCTCAATTTCAGTTCGACGAATTTGTTTCACACTCGATCCTGTTCAACCAATTCGCTACAGCACACATGTGCGTAGAGTCCGGGGGTCCTAACCGACAACCTAATTTCCTAACTAAAACTGAGTTTCAATGTAAGCTCTAAGTAAAATTAAGCCAAAGCTAACCATAAATAAAACAAAACGTAACTCCTAAAAACTTCATTAAAAAATGTATCTTCTTTGTGTCCCTAGCAATAACGTCGCAACTTTTAAGGGTCATAATTGCTTGCGTTGATTGCTCACGTTGTCTATAATCTGTCTTGAAGGTCCTCAAACTTAGAACAGGGTAACTTAGTAGTTTATGTATTTTAATAGGTCAAAATATTATTGTCTTACTATTATTATATTATCAAAATTGATCGCTTGATTATAAAACACATCCACATACTGAGCAGGGGTTATCGGTTATCGATAATTGTGAACCTTTTGGCCGGCTTGTGTTCCTGCCGAATGCAGTTTTGCCCTGTGACCGGGAATTTGCCTTTGAAATATGAATTTGGCAGGTACTATCAAAAGTAAGCATTATATTCCTTTTAACCATTTATCTGCTAAGTGATATTTACTGGAAATGGATGCTAGAGCATAGAAAAACTCTAATCTAAAGTTGTTTGATGCATTTGTTTGAATTTGTAGGAAAAATTTCGCATGGTTCCTTTAATGACTGTGAGATTAGAGTATGGTCAGAGGGGTGTGGTCAGTGTCAATGACCCTTTCGGCATCGCACTCCATTTTATGAAATTTGGGACTCGGATATTGGAAAGAAAAGTTTTATAGAAATGTTATTTATTCCAGTCCAAGCTGTAGGTGACATGTATTACTGCCAGTTTGGAAGTAATTATGTGAAGATTAATTATTACTTTTTTAGGTTACAGAAGCATTAAGGGGCTGAATGGCTTAGTTATGTTCTGGTGAACTTTCATCGCTGACATGTTATTATTCCCAGCGTTTTCCAGTTGTTCCCTGTTGTTCCATGGAATGGTTTTTGTAGCATATGCTGAATCCTCAAGTATTCTTTCTGCAACTGTAAGTAAGTAGCATAGTTATGATTGCCTAGATTTAGTTTTATTCATGTTTGCTGTCTCGTCTTTTGATAATCCTTTATATCATTTTCAGCTGCTGCCATATATCGAGTGTCACGCTGCTGCTGTCTCAATTGATATATTTATATTTTATATCAAACTGCATACAACACAATATTTAGACATCTTTTGAAATTGTATTGCTCTTTTTTCAGCTTTTTTATTATATTTTTTGATTTCTTATGCATTATTGCCTTTTAGGCCTCGATACCCGAAGGATTTGAGTACTTCTGTAGTAGACTATCATTCACTGGATAGCCTCTGCACTGGTTCTGGTTTCCGTAAGTTACTGACGGCTGACTTCTGTGGACATCTGTAGCTTCTGAGATGATTGAATCAGTATCACAAGGATTTGGTAAATTAGTAAATTGTTATGTGTTATTTACAACTTATTATTTACTTCTTCTTTCTGATATATAATCATTGTTTCTCTATACACCTATTTCTACTTTAGGTTGCCTTTATTCTAGTTTTCCTTACTTAATCTGTACTTTATTCTATCTATCTTTGTTTATAATTTATTTATTAGCTTTCATTGCTTTCTTGTATGCTTCACACACAACGTATACATCCTTTGCTAATTTTTCCTCAATTATTTTAACTTATGTATGCTTCTCCTTTAAACACACATTACTTCAATAATATTTCATATATTTCTACAATTATTTCGCCTTATCTATGTTTCTTCTTTATTCATATTTTACATAAATACTTCTAGCTTATATAACATTTCATCTGGGAACTACGCCCTTTTTAAGCTTCTATGGTACCAACATTTTTGCTTAGACTTCCTTCATGAATTAATCGTCAGTCAGCCATTTTAGTCCATATATGCTCAAGCTTTCCGAAGCCTAAATTCTTTGCTGTGACTTTCTCATTTAGATAATTCGTATTTGCAGTTTTATTAGGCCAGAGAACACTTTACTTGATAATGTTTCCTTGTATACACAGTTTATTCTTCCCTGTATATACTCTCCATACACAGTTTACAGTTTCAATGACACCTCAGTTTTTTCTGCTTCTATCGATGACGATATTAAGATGGGAGGATTCAAGAAATAATGAATAATAACCTATTTTGCTTCTTCTTCTCGAACTACTGGAGCAAACTGATCGAAAATTGAAGTGAGTTCCACGAAATTACGATTTTTGAGAATCTATATGTTTTAAAGGCTATTTTGTCCTATTAAATTGATGCTGACATTTTTTTAGACATACCGTGACCTGAAGGATATTCCCGGTGTACACTCGTAGATACCTGTATTCCTCAAATTTCGAAATAATATTATTTCGTGCTTCTAGATGCATAGGGATATATTTTTATGTTAAAAACACGTTTATATTTTTAATATATTTTAAAAACTATCTTAGCTTTCTTTCATTTATGTCTCCAACTCCTAATAAGAATAAAAAGTAAAAAATTAAATGAGGACAAAAATTTTAAAATTCTTGAGAAAATGGCGAAGGAAAATTATATTATCCTTCGCATCTCCGCCATCCCTCATTACACTTTGTAGTATACAACTTTTTCCCAATCGGTACAATTTTTAAAGAAGTTATCTAAAAACATGGTGATTCAGCCGACCCTGGCTAGCCGCTCGAACTCATCGCCTTGATGCGTCATTACAATTTTGTACCGGTCGGTGACAAGCAAGAATCCGTAAATCGGTTCTTTCTTTTGGTTTTAAGAAGAAAAATGCCTAGAAATCGTATTTCTAGTATAGTGAAGTGTTAGTGATACGTCTTGTTCGCAAAGGAGGCGAAAAAAGGGGGCAATATTCATCGGAAGAAGCGAATCAGGGGATGAGTCCATATAAGATTATATGCCAAAATTTCAAATATACATAAATACCTGGTTATCTTAAATATATAAAAACAGAATCTCTCGTATAAAGAACGGGTTACAGTCAAAAATGCGAATGAATCAGTAAACAAAAATGAAATGTGCTCACTGCGATTTGAATTATACTAACAAACTGTTATTTATATACGAGGGCATGACAAAACATTGTTACATTTGTCGTCTGTGTACAATTACACAGAATCAAACAATATATTCGGAATTGAAATATATTATATCGAAATGAATATAAGTAATAAGCAACAGTTAACGATACGAGCTATTCGAACCGTTCTCTAGTAATCTCGTCTAATCGTACATCCTACCAAAGAAATACTATTCAATCACAAAAAGTGTTTACATAACACAATCAAAACGAGGAAATATATACCGGTCGGCCTGCACATTTATTAATGTTTTACATAGAATAAAACGTTTATACCATATAATGGAATATAAAAAATAGAAAGAAATGGTTATAATGCCTTCGTATCATTAGGTTTTCGATATTTAATCCCCGTATGGGGCACATGTGGGACTATAAACTACAATTCGATTCGATGCAAATATTGCAAAACAAAAAACAAAGTTATATTTAATTATGATCCACTGACTCATACTGCAGATCTATATGAAAATTTAAGAATATGGCAATTACATAAGGTATTAAAATTTGAACAGAATAAACTTATTTACAGGATAATAAATAAAACTTAAAATTAAAATATTATCAAATATTTTCAAAGGATATTCATAGCCACAATACTAGAGAGCTTATAGGAAATCATACTGTTATTATTACTAAAATGCAATTATCCTCAATACCAGTGTTCAAAAACACTGTCTAGAGGAATAAGGACTATGTATATTGTAATTATTGCTATTACTGTATTAACAAATACTTTTCAAAAAAAAAAAAAAAAAAAAAAATTAAAATTTTTGAGTAAGTCGAAGAGTGCCCTTTTCTCTCGAAATTAACCCCTAAAAACTAGCCACAAAGGCAAGCTGACGCATAATTTTTACGAACGACTAAATCCCAAGTTGGGTATTATTATAGCTTTGCATGGCCCTCCGTTGGTTTTGCTCGCAACGGAGGCTCAATCAACAAGAACTAAAAGTGCTAACCAAAACTAACCCAAAATTAAGGGAAAAAGGCGGAATGTTATCGTTCGGCTTTGTCGAAGCAATGCAATACCGGAACGCATTATTTTTAAACAATTCGTGTTGACATGAGCCGTCCGGCGAGGGCAAAAATTGGAGTAAACATTGCTTGCAGGAGATGTTAATAAATAATAATAATACCTATTTACAAATCCGCATTTGCAGATGCGAATAACTTTAACTAAAATTGGCCTTCACATTTGCAGATGTGAAGGGCCCCCAACAGCCTCCACCCCAGTAGGTATATTATGTAAAAGTAGTTAGAGGCACACTATATCCCTACATTTGCCGATGTAAAGGATATATGTACTGACAAAAATAAAACAGTATAGTGCTATGTATTTGCAGATACAAAAACAAATAACCACCATACTATTGCAACCCTCTTACATAAAATCATTGCATTGGAGGTAGCGAATTATTACACTCTTGGTTTCTATTCAAAACAGAAATTCTAGTATTTGCAGATACTGTAAATATGCTAAAAAATCATTGCATTTGCAGATGCAGTCGAAAGCATAACCAGGGTTAAGCAGCAAGCAAAAAGGTGAATAGTTCGTTGTATTAGCAGATACAATCGATCGTACCCACTGTCTGCAATTGCAGTTGCAGATAGTGAACATATTCATGAACCTATTTTTCTGTTCAAAAACAGAAATTGCAGCATTTGCAGATGCTGTAAATAAGCTAATAGATCGTTGCATTTGCAGATGCAATCGATATCATAAGTAGCAAAACCAAGAAAACTCTTTTGCATTTGCAAATGCATTAGAAGATCCTCTCACGCTAGCTGAGGAAATAACTTATCCGAATCAAGATTTACCAACATCAGAAGCACCAGATGGTCCTGAACAAAGTAACGACCACCTAGTTGTGTAGGTGTACAAAAAAAACCGACGAAATCACACCTGCGAGGCCAGAACTACATACTCAGATAGTTTAGATGGGACAATTACTTATTAAAAGGACTAAAAAAAAAAAAAAAAAACAGTATCAGACCTCAAAATTAAATCTCGAAGAGAGTACTAAATCCTGCCAAGACAACTACTGTATCAATTACAGAAACAACTATAGTCCGTGGGATTAGTGCCTTAGCCCTCCCTTTCATTAATTTAATTAGCCAACCGTCTGAACTAGAAGTATACGTTCAAAATTAGCAGAAATTAAAAGTAAACAGTTGGGATTCCTACCCAGTTCTACAGCGCTTAAAGAGCATGTACCCTCACGAATTCTTAAATCTACAAATCTAACTTTAAAGCTAGTAACACTCTTAATACTAATAACGGCACACAAATCACGGACAACCCGGAAATAAAAATAGACAATATTTTTAAATATTGTTACGGCTAGCCTAACAACCATCCGAATCTTTTTGTGCTACCCTATAGAACTAGCCGCCGAGCCGTGCTCCTCGCTTCTCTGTCTGTATGAATCATCGCCCGGCCGGCCGCGAAATTTCGGGATCGCTGGAATTATCTCGATGGCCTCGTCGAGATCATATAGAGTGGCCTCGGAATACTTCCCGAATATTCGTGATAGATTTGAGATTATATATAAGCAGACCTAAGGCGAATGTTAGTGAGTCGGTTAGTCAGTTCAGTTAATCATTGAGTGTTGAATAGATATTAGTGGTAAAGTTATAGGAGTAGTATAGAGTGTTAAATTGTATACAGTGGTAGTGAATAAAGAGAATGTTAGTTGAAAATAGCAAAGTTGTAATTCTGTTAAGAACCCACGGGAAAAACGTAACAATATGAATACATAATTGAAATCAGATTCCCGGATAAAATAAAAGCAAGTGGCTTAAACAGGCTTCAACCTAGTGTGATATTACCTTATTTTATTAATCAACCTGAACTACACTGTGGGCAAAATTAAATTGGAACCCTCTTTAATGCTTAATAACTTTTTTATTTTCAAAGGATTTACTTCAGTGGCGCACAGAAAAGGAAGTATTTTTCAAAACCAATGTATTTCAGGTCGTTGCAAAAATCGGCCAAATGATATAAAGATGTAGAAATGGGCAAAAAAGATTTGTAAGGGTTCGGAATACTGACCATTAAAAAACTAGATCAAAACAAACAAAAATAAAAATTGTTACTTTAATTTTGGAAAAACCATGTCTTGTGGGCCAAATTAAATTGGATCTTTTTTAATGCTTAATGACCTTTTATTTTCAAGGATTTTTTATCATTTTTGAATATGTCATGGCCTAAGATATTAGATTAAAAAGAAATTTGTAAAGCGGGTCTACTTCAGTGGCGTACATTAAAATTTAATTTTTTTTTATTTTAGAAATTTTAAGTAGATTCAAAATTTCTGTACACCAATGAAGTAGACCCGCTGTGCAAAGTTTTCTTTGATTCTAATATCTTAGGCCATAACATATTCAAAAATGATCAAAAATCCTTTGCAAATAAAAAGTCACTAAGCATTAAAAAAGGATCCAATTTAATTTGCTTGATAACTTTTTTTATTTTCAAAGGTTTTTTTTATCATTTAAGGTAATGGGATAAAAAAGAACTTTGCAAAGACGCTCTACTTCAGTGGGGTACAGAAAAGGGTGTATTTTCCAAACCAAGGTATTTCAGGTCGTTGCAAAAATCGGCCAAATGAAATAAAGATGTAAAAATGGGCAAAAAAAACTTGAAACGATTCGAAATATTGACCATTAAAAAACCAGGTCACTATAAACAAAATTAAAATTTATACTTTAATTTTGGTAAATCCATGTCTAGTGGGACAAATTAAATTGGATCCTTTTTTAATGCTTAGTGACTTTTTATTTGCAAACGATTTTTTATAATTTTTGGATATGTTATGGCCTAAGACATTAGAACTTTGCAAAGCAGGTCTACTTCATTGGCGTACAGAAATTTTGAATCTACTTAAAATTTTTAAAATAAAAAAACATAATTTTAAATTTTAATGTACGCCACTGAAGTAGACCCGCTTTACAAATTTCTTTATGAATCTAATGTCTTAGGCCATGACATATCTAAAAATAATAAAAAATCCTTGGAAAATAACAGGTCATTAAGCATTAAAAAAGATCCAATCTAACTTGGCCCACAAGACTAAAGTATCAATTTTTATTTTCGTTTGTATTGACCTGGTTTTTCAATGGTCAATATTTCGAACCCTTTTAAATCTTTTTTGCCCATTTCTACATCTTTATTTCATTTGGCCGATTTTTGCAACGACCTGAAATACATTGGTTTTGAAAAATACTCCCTTTTATGTGCGCCACTGAAGTAGATCGTCTTTGCAAAGTTCTTTTTAATCCCAATACCTTAGGCCATAATATATCCAAAAATGATAAAAAATCCTTTTAAAATAAAAGGTCACTAAGCATTAAAAATGATTCCAATTTAACTTGGCCCATAAGACATAGTTTTATCAAAATGAAAGTATCAATTTTAATTTTGTTTGTATTGACCTGTTTTTTTAATGGTCAATATTCCGAACCCTTTCAAATCTTTTTTGCCCATTTTTACATCTTTATTTGATTTGGCCGATTTTTGCAACGACCTGAAACACATTGGCTTTAAAAAATACTCCCTTTTCTGTACGCCACTGAAGTAGATGGTCTTTGCAAAGTTCTTTTTAATCACACTACCTTAGGCCATAACATATCCAAAAATGGTAAAAAACCCTTTGAAAATAAAAAAGTTATTAAGCATTAAAGAGGGTTCCAATTTAATTTTGCCCACAGTGTATGTATAGCCACACTATTAGAGACTTACATAGAACGCACAAAAGGAAAAAGGGTGCTACCAGTCAATAAAAGGTGAATAGTTCGTTGTATTAGCAGATACAATCGATCGTACCCTCCACTGTCTGCAATTGCAGTTGCAGCTAGTGAACATACCTATTTTTTTTGTTCAAAAACAGAAATTACGGCATTCACAGATACTGTAAATATGCTAATAGATCGTTGCATTTGCAGATGCAATCGATACCACAAGTAGCAAAACCAAAGAAAATGTAATACTCACTCACAAAAAGCCCTATCACCCAGACAGCAGTCAAACCATTAGCAGATGGGTCAAGTTAATACCAAAAGCCAGCAGTATAAACACGGAAATCTTTGGGGCACACAGCACACGACACGGGGCAACTTCAGCAGCTCAAAGAATGGGAGTTACATTACAAACCATTCAGAAGACAGCTGGCTCGACAGAAAAATCAAAAGTATTCTAGAAATTCTATAAAAAACTTGGCGTGGGTTATCCCACTGGAGTGGCATCTTGTTTATTGAACCATAAATTCTAAGGAATCATATAAATATTAAGCTACAATTATAACTTACTTACCAACTTATTATCATATTACATAAGAATATTGGTATATTATTAAAAATATGTTAAAGGTTAATATCAGTTAAGCGTTAAACATGATATATGTACCTTCATAATGTGTGTTATTAAATCTAATAGTTATAAATTTGAATTTTAGTTTATAAAAAGGGCCTTACAAATCTAGGACTACAGAAAGCTCGCAATATTCAGTTAATATAGATTACATCGCAAATACTTTAAACATCTACAAAGTGTAATGAGGGATGGCGGAGATGCGAAGGATAATTACAAGATCAATCGACTTACCTGTAAGGAAGATCGATCGGAATTATCCAAGCATCTCCGCCATCCCTCATTACAAACCCACCCAGTCTTTACCTTCTCCCTATCACCCCAAATGCAATGTAATCAAAAATCTCACGAACCAAAATTGTAATGACGCATCAAGGCGATGAGTTCGAGCGGCTAGCCAGGGTCGGCTGAATCACCATGTTTTTAGATAACTTCTTTAAAAATTGTACCGATTGGGAAAAAGTTGTATACTACAAAGTGTAATGAGGGATGGCGGAGATGCTCGGATAATTCCGATCGATCTTCCTTACAGGTAAGTCGATTGATCTTGTAATTATAATGGACTGTGTTCAAAATTCGCCAAGGGGAAATTCTGAGGTGGTTAAGATACCGTATGATGGGAGGATTCAAGATATAAGGAATAATAACCTGTTTTGCTTCTTGTTCTCGAACTACTGAAGCAAACTGATCGAAAATTGAAGTGAGTCCCACGAAATTACGATTTTTGAGAAGCTATAAGTTTTGGAGTGTCCTAACTTGCAATAAAAGGAATCGTTGACATTTGCTCTAAATTCGGGATCGATCTACGTCAGGTGAAAAGAGATGATTAAGAAAGCACTTCAGTTAAAAACAATAACAACGTCTAATGGTCAAAGACTTACTGAGAAAACATTAACAATGTCTATTAGTCAGAAGCTTAATGAGATTATATTATACACGATTATTAAGGTGCGCATCTTCTCTCGATTGAGGTATATTTATGAATTGTTTATAGATCTTTATTCACTGTTTTATAAGTACAGCTTATCTTAAGAGTTTGTGTTGTGTTTAATTTATAGTTAACTTTACACTTAAAGTTTACACTACACTTGATCTACTGATTCTATTTTGAAAATTATCTTTCACAGACATTTGACAACTCAACTTTATCATAGAATCGATTTTTACTATTGCGGATATGCAACTCCCGATTTCAAGACATGTGCTCGAGCAAAGCTCGGGTTAGGTTGAGGAGAAAAGAATAGATTAGAAACTGAAAGCGACCATGTGGCCTGCCCAGGAGCTGGTTTTAGATGAGAGACAAAAGCCTGCCGAACTGATGGTTCGCTGGTGTTTTTATATCATAAAACGTGCTGATGGTTGCATGTTTAAGGTTCATAATCGCTCCCGTTGACCGCTCGCGTTGTTTATAATTTGTCTTTAATGTTTGCGTCATATTTTGCAAGTTCAAGTTCAAACTTAGGACAAGGTGATATTTATTTAGTAGCTTATACATTTTAGTAGTTCACAATATAACGAAAATAAACTCACCGGTAAAATACTAGGCCTTCGGGAATTCCTCCTTTGATTGATCGCTTCCGGACAGAGCAGATTTGGATTATCTCCCCCTCTTGGAATTTCCAAGTGATTACCGGTCACCGAGATATCTACAGAAATGGACCCGGTAGATTCTTTCAGACATTGCTTCGAGTCGCTTAGCGCCGTGCCCGCTGAAACACGGTATATATTACGACCTAGTTTTACAACTTAAAATAAAAATACATGAATATGTTAAAATTATGATTTAAACAATTTTAAAAATGTTTTATTTTAAAACAAAAAAGATGGAATTCAAAAAAGAAGAGGAAATATTTAAAATACACCCTAGAGTGTTGGAAAATTATGAATATTAAGAATTATTAGAAAAATTCTAAAATTGATCAAGGTCAAGAATATTAAAACATATCGAAGTTTATTTAGCCTAAAAATAATAAAATGCATGCATCGATTTATACTAAGAATACTAAAATATATTAACAGTCAACCAATTGATTCAAAGAACTCTTGAATTAATATAGAAAACATTTACCATTTTTTTTTGTATAAGAAGATACTTTTAATACTTTTGAGCCAAAAGTAATAAAATATTTTTTAGTTGAAAAAGGCATTTCAAATAACTTATGAAATGGTATGTAGCTTAATTTGTGACTTTTGAAATAGAGGGAAGCTATACATCGATTTAGGCCAAGAATATTAAAATATATCGAAATTGGAAAGTCATTTCAAGTACCTTATAAAACGATATAGAGATTATTTGGGAGCTTTTGCAGGCTTAGATCGATTTAAGCTTAGAATATTGAAAAGCACCGAAGTTGAAAGAGGTATCAGATGAAATAAGATTGCGATCGGGAGATCAGTTAGGATTTTTTGATAAGACTGAATTATTAGCCTAAGAATCTTGTCAACTAGTTTCTCCTTTATAAAAAAAAAGTCTTAAGTTCGAACCTGTAACCTAAAGTAGGGGGGTCGAGTTTCCTCAGTTTTTAAGGCAAGTCTATCTATATGGAGTTAACAATGTACATATCTAAAAATGTGTTTTGAGCCGGATTAAAACTTGCTGACCGGTCCTTGATTTCTAAATTTATGTTTATTCAGTAAATATTCTTTAATAAAATATTCTAAAATTCGAAAGTATAAAGATATAGAATGTATTCTATTAAAAACATGAATTCATTTAATTTTTATGAATCACTTCGACGTTTTATGATTGTCGTATGTTCCTCGTTCTAGCCTAAACTTCAAAAACTTACAGTTTATTATAGAATATCGAAGTTTTTTTTTGAAATATTCATTAAACCATCATATTTCCATTCCTATTAGCTATTTACCTAGCTAATGTAAAATATTACTTCTAAAAAAACTTACATTAATAATAAATCTTTAAAACATATGAATGCACGTGAGGATTGGGGCAAACTATAAATAACTATCTATTGGTGGGTGTAATGGTCGCTCATTTAGAGACAAAAATAGATCAAATGAAGTAGTCTATGAATATTAAATACGGAGGATTTATCGGTTTCCAATTTTTACCACTATGCTAAAGCGAACAATGGATTTCCAACAAATGAACAATATCATGAATTATCTGTTGTTTTTAGTAAAGATAATTAAAGTGCGGGCAAAGCCATAGCAAAAGTGACATTGCGACACTGACACGATTATTAAACAAAATATGAACAAATCGAAGCGTTCAAATAATGATACAACTAGTAAAATATATTTTCTACAACTGCAATATTTTTAGTTCGGTAGTAGTAGTAGAAGTGGGCGCCGGTAGTTTGTCTTTCACAACAGACAGGTTGCCTCTGAGCATTTTGGATCTGGGGTCATGTCCTAGGTCTATCTGCATCACTACAAGCCTATTTACTAGGGCGCATGATGCTTGCTTAGGCCTCAGACTCATCATCTGCCCGCTCGTTGCTTTCGTCAATCCATTTCTGGATTATTTCCAGAGCTTCTTCAGATATAATTTTGTTATGGCAAGCTTCGTTTAACCTTCAATCTCTATAATAGCCATTGTGAATTAGATGTTGTGTACCCGGTTGTAAGGATAATCACCCAAAGGGTGCAAATTTGTTTCAGTAGCTGCTTGTAAATATTCGAACCTTTTAGGAATCTGAAGATAGACAAATTCTTTACGGTTCAGTAGCTTAATAGTAGATATTATGTTTTTTTTGTAAACATCTTAGAACAGCAGTTATTCTCGTCGTTACCTCTCACATCATTATTCACTTATAGTTCGTCCGATTTATGTGTTTACTTCTTAAGAAACAATGTTCTTAAATATAAATTTAAATACTTAAATAACGATTGCGTAAAGTGGAAAAGTAAATTTAAAAATCAGACGAACAAAAATCGTTTTCATATGACTTCGAATGATGACGTGACAAATTAATACTGTGTCCTTGTTAACTAAGGCGTTAGACTACAAAATATGCACGCCGGCCTTGATCGATTCAGTACTGTCCACCACGAAGCATCTGTGCATGAGACTTAGGCGTATACAGGTTCCAATAGTTGTCCTTCTCGTTGCTCCTTCTTTGTGGCAATTTAATCTTCAAAGTTCCTACCTAGTCTAAGCCGACTATCAGGAGGAATCGGCCACATTTTGAAGCCGATCCTTATGTGTCCTATTTCGTTTTGTCGCTAGGTTCCTACGGGATGCTATAGCCTCCGTCTTAATCTACAAGAGGAGTTTGGCCAAGCCCAGAGCCACTGCTAGTCACCAGACCACGGATCTGTAAATGTCCCTCGGCCAGATAACCGCAGTGTACAGCCAATGGAGAATGCACAGTTTTAAATCCTACACCTCGGCGCACCGATCACTAATCACAAATTAATAAAAAATTAGTAAAAACGCACAAATACTATTTACATATTCAACTCGCTAAATAAAAACAAAAAAACATGTGAAAGGCAAAAGCATGCAGTGGTACCAACACTCACTGACACAAGTAGGCACTTGCAGTATAAGCTGAGGGGGAGAGGTACCATCTTTAAATTGAAGACCCATATATTTTCCTTCTTCTTTCGCCGC